>JBBCBC010000028.1:21604741-21836225 GCA_037126765.1 Stenogyne calaminthoides
GTTCATATTGTACAACAAGAGTTTTATTCTTGTGGTCTTCATCAAGATCATGATATTCATGGAATTTGGGGAGTTTAACCATCCAAGCTGATATCTGCCATTTAAGCCTATGTCATTCTTCAATGTCTCCTTTAGATTTTCTGGGCACAAAATATTATTGTTCCCATGATGATATTCTCTGGGATTACGACATTACATGTTTTCTTGTGTTGGTTTTTGTGTTTGAGATGAAGTATGGAAGTAAAGGTGCTAACTGCGAAAACTTTATCTTGTCTTGGATTAACACAATTTTGTTGGCGTTGTATATTCTTAAGTTCTCTCAACTTGTTCAAGAACTTTCCGCAGGTTTTCTAGAAAAGACTTCAATACAGTATATTTAGATTTCTAAAACGCGATTATTACTAATAAGTAATTGCAGTACATGTTATCATCTTTATTCATAATGTGCTATAATTTAGTTTTACTTTGTGTTTAAAACATATTTTAGCTCTTTTTCTTTTCTTTAATTTACCAGACGTTGAGTTAATTAATGTTACTTTTGAGCTAGAAATTTTGGTTGTTTAACATGGTTGTTCTTTCTCAAACCCTTACTCCCAAACTTGAGAAAGAGATTTCAACATTGTGATAAGGTTTATATAACCAATAATAACCTTTTGAAATTTGACAAAACTAAGTCATTTCTGTGTTAATTGACACTTTTCCCGGCCTTAATACTTGTTCCATGGTGTATATGATCCAGTTGGTTTGGTGGAGGCGATAAGGTAATTTTTATTTCTTACTCGTTATATATTTTTCAATTTTTCCCTTAATGCTGAGAGATATTATACAATCACTCTGATACACTCTTAATAAAACTCTAGCACAAAGAGTGTCACTAGTTGGAGTCTTGAAGCCACAACAAGTGCGTGATCATTGTATGGCAGTAGTGATTGTCCCTTCGGGTTAGTGGATGTATCTGATATGAAAAATTGGTGCTTGACATATGGACAACTATACCAACAAAATAAAAGTTATAGAATACTTAGTCAAAGAATCATGTTGTTGCTAGCGATGTCAGGACTTTTTGGATGGTTTTTAAATTATGAAATTTGCTCAATTGAACATGAGTAAATAAATAAGTGTAACATAATATACGAACAAACATTTGATTCCATTTAAATGCGCATTTAGTACAAATTTTGTCTGCGTGATTTGTACATACACATTTCATGCAAAATTTGTGGTGCATTTCATATTTATTATAATAAATATTAACTATATACATCATATTTTGTAAGTAGAAAATAAAAGATAATTAGTAAATTTCAAGTAGCATTATACCAATTTTTTTCTTATATTTTTTAGTCGTTAATAATCGAAATTTACACAAAAAAAAAAAAAAAAAAAGATGTATGTTAAGAATAATTAGTTTTTAATGGAAATTCCTGTTTGTGAAGATGGGATGAAAATTGCTCTTAGGATCACGATTATTGGTCAAGCATACGGTGTAGATCAAACACACATCTTTGAGTGTTTATACAGCGTCGCGTGCCGATATCGGTCTTTGTCTTTTGAGGTATTGCACTCTTCTTCATCACATACAACCACGAGATCCAACATCTAGGTCTTCATAAGATTACGACGCCATGCATGAAGTCGGGGAGTTTTATGAGATGATACGTTCGCCATTTGCATATGTCATTATTTGATGTTCCATTAGATTTTAAAAGCCAAAACATTGTATTCTGTAAGTGATATTCTCACGGGATCACAACAATGTTCCATAATAATTCTGTGGCTTCTCATATTTAAATCAAGCTTGGCGTAAGCAGGCTTCGCTAGCAAGCTTCGACTTCTTCTTGGACTAACACGATTTTATTAGCGTTGTATATCAAGTTCTCCTCAACTTTTGCTTGAAGACTTTTACGGGCTTTTGTGAGAAGTCTTAAGCGATATACTCAAGTTTACCGAGGCTTGGAGTTCATACCTTGATGAAATGGTTTGTTACCATCTTCATTCATAATTTATGTATTGTTTAAATTTTTGAAAAAGTTTTTCTTGTTTCTTTTTAATTCCACTAAGGCGAGTTAATTTCTATTAATTATGATGTGTATCTTGGGTTTTGCTCATTGACATTGTTGTTCTTTTAGGTCTTCTCCACACAGAGGCTAGAGCGTCAACATTGTTGGTAAAGATTTGAGTATATCAATAATACCTTTTGAGTGACAAAACCAAGTAATTTTCCGCTGTTGAAGATTTATTGCTTCTTTCCCGTAGCCTTAATATTTGCTCGATAGAGTATCTGATCTCGATTGGCTTTAAGAGTGGGTAGTGAGGTGATTATAATTGTTTCTTACAGTTGTTTATATTCTCATAATATGAGTATATCACATAATCATTATGATACAAGATTTGTGAACATTTGACTTTTTTATTTATGTTCTACATATATAATAAACACTTGACCTGAGAGTGTCGAATAAAATGGGTCTTTGAAACCAAGCGTGATCCTTTATGTTTATTAACATCAATAATTCCACATGATGGGTTTGATAAATACATAACCACAACATATTTGGTTCGACACATTTGAAAACTTTTCAACAATTACTACGTTATCTAATATTTAGCGAAAATAATATTATTGCTAGCATTGTATAGAGCTTTTTGGATGAATTAGGTGTATGTTATCAAGTAAAAGACTAGTTTATATTAATTACCTTTCATATTTACAATTTAAGAGTCAATAATATTAATTATATATGAATAATCAATTTATTCTAACGCATGTCCTTTTGGAGTTGATAACATAGTTAATCCATGAATTAATTTTAAGGCGTTTGGTGGCCAAGAAGAAAATCTGAACTAACTTTTAGGTTTGACTAACAAATTAATTTAGTGTCGTGTTCCGATTTTTCACATTTTCTTCAATCAATAGATTTTTTACGCTATTGTTTTCTCCATGACTACTTGTTTATTAAAGTAAAATATTTATTGATATCATTCTCTTGACTTTAAGTTAAATCTTGATTCTTATTTATTTTTCCTCTTTAATAACAAAACCTTATATTTTGAACATAGTGTTGAGAGAAAATATTTAAATTAAAATCGATAAATATATCATAATCATTCGATACAGATTTGTCGATTGACTTTTTTATTTATGTTCGTATAATAAAACAACACGTCATGTAGGTCCGAAAACCTTGAGTTTAGTGAAGTCTAGAGGGAGGGTGAAACTTTAGGTAGGATCGGTGTGAATAGAAAGTTGCTGATCAGTGCATTGTGAATCATTTTGAATTTGATATCCGACTTCTTGATACGCCCGAGGCGGAATCGATTCGGTGTCAATCAGTTTTAAGCGATGTGCGGAAGATAAAGGTAACCCGTGTGAAAACAGTTTTTCTCAAATCGATTCTAAGTAACTTTTGTAGCCGGATCAGGATGACAAAGTGCCGAAATCCCGGTCCCGGATTTAGCATTAAAATCGATCGGACTTGAATATTCAAAGAATTTAAATAAGTTTGTGGATAATTAAAGCGGTCATGATTAAGGCTACAAGATTTTATAGTGGTTAGGACAACTTGTCTCGTTCACTCTTCCCTATCGGCCGAGGGCACCAAGCTTATAGCGGACTTAGATTAATGTGTTAGTCCATCGTAATACAAGCAGATGTTTCAGAGTTCTCGGCTTCGATCAATCAATCGAGAACTAGAAACCTTTGATGCGAAATCTTGCTAAACAAACTTAACCTAACTTTTGGTTTGGGTATAAGATTTGTTGTGTTCCCCGGGAAATCTATCCTAGTATTTGGGTAGCCTAAAAATTTAAAGGATAAGATTTATGTGCTAAGAACTATGGGATGAATACTTAGAAAATATTCTTGATTTTGTGTTCTTAGATGCGAAAATTGCGGATAACGAAGCTTGATGATAATTTCGTAACCTTACTATGAAGGTTTGATCCCATATATATAGGCCTGAAATCAAACTGCTTCGTTGGAGAGCAATTCAAATTTCGGTTTATTTAAGGTAGATTACCCGGGATGGATATAGCGTGCTGGCGAGGCGGCATGGCGAAAGCATACAAGTTTGTCCTTTATAGCGGTTTGGTATGATCACAAGATCCTTTTCTCGACTCAGGTATCGTGTTTTGCTCTTATTGGTTATCAAGTACACTTATTAGTGTTTGATTTACCAACAGTTTTACATTAACTTCTTGTTTGATGAACTTCGTATGATTTGGTGAACCTTTGGGTTATCTTTGATGGGGGACTGATTAGTTATTTGATCGGTCAAACTGATTGAGTCTTTTGATGAGGTTGTCTTAGCACAACTTACAAACTCCATCTCCTTCTTGACGATGTATGTAATTTGAGGTCTTACGGTCTTGTTCTCACGGTAGTCATCGATCTTGGGGTCTTGAGTCTTCATCTTTATGTCTTAACGGGATAATCGACTATCGACTTATCGATCTTTTGATCTTCCTTGTCTTGTCGATCTTACGATCTTTTGTGACTTGTCGATCTTTTGATCTTAAGTGACTTATCTCGATCTTGATCTTACGTGACTTATCGATCTTCGATATTAAGTGTCTTGACCTATACATATTGAGTTCTTAATATGTGACCTATATCAATACATCAATTTATCATACATCTCATTTGTGGTCTTAAGATCGAAATGTAAATCATTTCATTGATTAATTTTGCGGTTCTGGTACAAGAAATGATAATCAAAATTACCTAACTTATCGATCTAAGACTTCATCTTCGATCTCTTACATATCTCTCTCATGCCTTGGGAATTTGAAAGATGCCATTACATTCTTACGAGTACTTCTATTACGGCGATCTTCTTGATGATGTTCCTCTCGGTCATCAAAGTATGCTCTTACGAATCCTTTGGATCATATTCTTGATTCTTCTTGAGAGGGAGGAATCGAGGATATTCATATCTCGGAAGGTCTCAATGCCATTTTACGCCCTTCCCTCATGACCTCTTTGTAGAATACTGGATACTTTGTCTCGAGCCAGTCCAGAAAGATCTCATCAAATACATTGTCATCTTGTTCTTATGGAACTCGCTAGATCATGAAGACATCGCATAGCCAGTCTGTCTTTATTATTCTCCAAGGATCATGAAGGTCTTCTCTGCGAGATCGGGGATCATTGACATTTCTCGGTAAGACATTTTCTACCAGTCTCTAATCTTCTGCGGCGGCGCTTATAACCTGGCTTTCTCGCGGCTTCGATCCGAACTGTTGCATCCTTCAACTTTTCCTCTTGGTGGCCTCATCAATGACCTTTCTCCTTTTAGCTGGTCTTCTTGTTCTGATATATTCATTGATAGCGACAACTTCGATTTTGTAACAACTATTTTTTGAAGCGGTAGAACACTTTTATACGTTTTCCCTTCAATTGTTTTCTTCTTTCAGCCTCTGCCTTTGCTGCTTCTTCTTCTTCTAGCTTCTTGGCAAGTTCAAGACTTCTTGCCTCTTCTTCTGTCTGCAGCCTTTTCTGAACAGTTGAGGCAAAATCCTTAATTTTATCAACTCTGGCAGTCAGATCAATCATATGATTCACATTGAGGATAAGGCCTTGTCACGAATGTCAATTTGTTTGGAGTGTTCTTCAATGGTTGAGAACATCTCGGTCAGTTCAGTGTCTTGGACTTCAGCGGCTTGTCTTGATGTAGACACAATAGTCATTTAGTAGATGGGGCGACATGTTTTTCGATATCTCTCCTTCCTCTTTTTTGGTTGCATCAAAATGCTTTATGAAATCTTCTCCGAGATTGGTGAAGCGAAGGCATTTCCTTCTTAAGCACAAATGCGCCTCCAAGGATTGGATGCGAGCGGATGAGGTAGAAGGAAGCCGAGGACCAATCATTTTGACCGCACCCGTCGGGGCTTTCTTGTGATAGAAACACAAGTTTCAAACCGTTTCTTGACCTCAAAACTTGAATCGTCTGCATCCGGAGATTTGTAAGCCTCTCAAAAGTATTACGACATCGAAAGCATGGAAGCGCAAAGCCAGTTTCTCTAACAACAATTCCACCCTTGTCATTTACGTTGTAGCAACCTCGGAATGCATTGCCGCCGATTTTGTGGCGATCGATTCTCCAGTTCAGCCGAGCCTTATGGTTCTCTCTTCCGTCGATTCAGCGAGTCTTTGGCTAGGCGTTGAATTGAGCTTCCATAGATGTTTGACCCCATCGAATAGTCGTGAAACTTGGTCGGGGTCTGGTGGAATCATTACTACTAGTCACCGAGATGTTTGCGCCTCATCGGCTAGGGTCTCATCTGGTTCACCCTCAGCTTGGTTCATGGCGACATATTCAAACTCTTGATATTACTCGAAAAACCCATCTTCTTATTCCGGCCGGGCAACATCATCATCATTTGCGGTTCGGGCAACTGGAAACTCGGCCAGATGCTTCGTTTCGGCTCGAGTTCACGAACTCTTCATTTCCCCGCCGCCTCCGGGACCATGAAAATCTTCAATATTACGCGGTCGATATCCCTCGAAGAATATCGGCCACTGGTTTGTCGAACACTGGATGGTCGACGAATCAGAATAATGCTTGTTGGATAGTTGTCCACTCTTTGCGGAAATCGATGGTGGTTTTTGGGGCGATTCAGGAATCTTTCTAGTGTTGAATGGGTTGTGAGCAAGCGGAAACAAATAAGGCCTTTTGCACGGCGTTTGGATATGGAGTTCTTCTCTATAGCTCTGGTTGAGGTGGTTGGGCAGGTTGCGGTTGAACCTGCCGGATGTGGTTTCTGCCCGGGGTTGGGTTAGCTCGAGATGTGGTAAGTTACGGTTGGTGGGGGTTTTTTTTAAGGGTGGTTTGTCGGGGGGGTTGAAGGTAGGGTGATTTGTAAGGGATTTGCAGTTTGTGGTGATTGGGAGTTTGGTGATATGGGTAAGTAAGTAACCACGGTCCTTTAAATAGAGAACTCGGTGGCGAGAATCGGATGGATTACGACTTCGTCACAGGCCTCCCCTCGACCTTCCTCCTCTTCTTCTCCTTCTAAAGTTCTGACCTCCATCTCGACAACTCCTTCTTCATTGTCAGGATCCCTTCACAAAGCTTGTGTGCCCAGAACTCCACAGTCTCTCCACCAATTTCCTCCAATCATTTCCATTGCTCTCCAATGGTTTCAAAATCTGCACATCACTATCCTCGTCTTGCGAGGCCACGGATGGCGTTCCCTTCTTTCTTTGGAAGCATTGTAGTGAACTTATTTTGCCTTTTCTCCTTTCGCATCTTGACTTTTAGGCGGGCTTAGTGGCCATCTATTTTCTCTTCATAGTTTTTGTGCGAGGTTGACCTTGTGCTTGATTACCTGAGATGGCGCATGTGCCTTGTCTTTTTCTTCGTCTTGGGCGCGTAAGGGGAGCGAAGTCATCAACCGCTTAACTTTGGTAATTCTTCATCTCTTGAGAATGACTTTGAACTTTGGCAATCTTGCTTCCTTCCTTGTTCATACTAATGGTGGTTTGGAATTTTTATCGGCTAGAATAAAGAGACACCTTGTGGATGTTGCTAACCTTCTTAGATAACACAACATGATTACGCTCATTAATCATGAACAATACATCTCCTGCGATGTCGTGTTTGAATAATCCCAACTAGTTCATATCACGTGCCTTCTCAATTATGGCGTCATCACACTTTAGCCTATTTGGGTCGCGGCATCGGGGTAGAATCTGATCCCCGGGGTACTTTTGAGACAATCTCAAAAAGTAATCTGAACTTTCTCTTCAAATATGGTGCTTTAACATTGGTGATATTGATTAACATTGGCGGGTCTCGAAGTACTTTTTGAAGGTATTCTTTGTCGTCATGTTGGGATAACATATGCGGGATCTATCAGGATGACCTCATAAACACAAATTTAAATTAACAATTATTACTAGCATGAATTTACCTAAGTGAATTCAAATAATAATCAATCAACAACAACATGTAAATAATATTTGCTTAAAAGATCTAACATGCGGAATTTTCTGGAGTTTACGTAAGCGTGCAGATTGGAGAGGCGATCTGAGACCGAAACAGGATCAAATGTCTGGATACCCACCAAAGTCCTTCTCAAGTATTCCCAATTCCTCGTCCAATAACCCCGGTGGAAGGTTCTCCGATGAACAATTTATAAAACAAAAGGAAAATAAAATATTGTTAGACCACCTTTGTGGATTTCTAATATTTCCAACGCATGGAACACTAGAATGAAAAAGAATTCATCCTTATTTATACATAACCCGGGGGGACAAAAAATTAGCCAAAAAAAGGTTTGGAAAAGATCTTTTCTTGATCTCAAGAAATCTTGAATATATCGATATGTTCTTCTTTCCATGTGTATTTTTCACAAAAATCTCACACCCTTATTGCTTTATATTTTGAAAATAATGGGGATCTTTCAGATTTATCTTTCTTGAATTTATGAGATATTCTTGTATTCTAGAATACATATCTTTTTCCATAAAAATCTTTCCAAGAAAATCAAGAAAATCCTTCTTCCTATTGTTGCCCTATAATTTAGAAACTTCTATTAAAAAGCAGTGGGGAGTTTTTAGTGAAGATTGAATGCGGCCTTGATCTCTAGGCCCTCGACCTGGTGGCGTGCTCCACTTGACTTCATCGTCCGGGCATTTTGGCGTCCGTCTCTTTAATTCTTTGTCTCCGTCTTCATTCGCGATCCGGTTATAATTTATTTTCTGAGAAAATAAATAAACCTAGATCTAGACTGAACTATTACATTGAACATATCAAATAAATCCTAATCTACTCGTGGTTTTTCTCCACGAGGCAAAAGAATCGAGCGAATGAATTAAAAACCAACAATTTATTTTGCATGTAAATAAGCACATTAAATACCATGACAATTGGATACACCAAAAGCGAGATCTAACAATTCTACTATCGATTTCAATATTAATGAACAACAATTTAAATTACAGTTTAAAAGATTAGGGCAGAACCATGACTACGTGCGGTTGTTTGGGATATCATATGCGGGATCTATCGGGATGACCTCATAAACACAAATTTAAATTAACAATTATTACTAGCATGAATTTACCTAAGTGAATTCAAATAATAATCAATCGACAACAACATGCAAATAATATTTACGTAAAAGATCCACAGCATCACGAAATTTCAGGAGTTTACATAAGCGTACCCGTTGGAGAGGCGATCACGAGGGGGTGAGGATCAAGTATCGGATTCCCACCAAAATTCATTCTCAAAGTATTCCCCAAGTCCTCGTCTAATAACCTAGGTGGAAGGTTCTCAGATGAGCAATTTATAAAACAAAGGAAAATAAAAAAATATTGTTTTTGGCCGCATGGAACAGGGAATGAAAAAATTCATCCCTTATTTATACATAGGGGGATGAAAAAATCAGCCAAAAAGGTTTGGAAAAGATCTTTTCTTGATCTCAAGAAATCTTGAATATATCAATATATTCTTCTTTTCCATCATGTATTTTTCCACAAAATCTCACACTCTTATTTAGCTTATATTTTCGAAAATAATAGGGGATCTTTCAAGATTGGATCTTTCTTGAATTTATGAGATATTCTTGTATTCTAGAATACATATCTTTTCCATAAAAATCTTTCAAGAAAATCAAGAAAATCCTTCTTCTATTATTGCCCTATAATTTTCGAAAACTTCTATTAAAGAAGCCAGTGGGAGTTTTCTTGAATTTATGGGATAATCTTGTATTCGAATACATTATCTCCTCCATAAAATCTTTTCAAAAATTTTTCTCCTCTTTTCTTTAATATTTTGAAATTATTGAGGAAATATTGCAACAATAATTTATTTTATTTTAAGCACCTTTTATTCATTGGATTATAATTTGGGCTACTTGAGGGGACCTTTAGGAGAAATTAAGATGGACCAGCCAATGGAGAGCCGAATTCCAACATTAAGCCCACAATATAATTGATCAATTAATATTAATTAATGCCACTTTATATAATTAATATTGCCTTTATCAATCTTAGCCCATATTCGGTATTAATGCTCCCGATTATTATTTCCGTGTTTAAGATTATTTAGTCGATTAATTAATTAAGCCTTTAAAAAAGCTTTATATTAATTAATATCTTTATCCTTGTAGTAAGGACAACCCATCTTTATTATCCCTTAGGAAAATTAATTCCCCTTTTGCAGATTTGGTATGATAAAGGTTTCGGAGCCCCTGAGGGGACGATCAAGCAAGACATTTCAAGCACCGCGATTCTGTATTATTAATTAAACGTCGATGCGATTAATATTATTGCCCAGATATAGGGTATCAAAATCATAATGATTCTCTTCCATTTATAAGTCGAAAGAAATAGCTACTAATCACATAGTCCTTATTAAGTGCGGAGATTAAAAATCAACAACCAACTTTGAGGTTTAACTCTTCATCCCTTAAGTTAGTGCGATTGAGTTTATCCTCTCTCAGAGGTCCGCTTTCAACAGATCGAATGCAGACTAAAGTGCAATCTCTTGGTCAAGACAAGCGATACGAGCCTTACGTCAACTTCTACCAATAGATTGTTGGGATCTATCTAAGTTGTGAAACACTTTCGTATACAAAGGAAGCTGTTAACGTGATCTTACGTGATGCGGTATCACCCGTTAACTACAATGTAACGCGTCTTCTGAGCATTTACAATAAATATATATAACATTCAATAATATTTAAAGTTTGGTGATAAATAATTTATTTGATAAATAAGTGTTTAATCATGGGTTATACAAAGTAAAAGCATACTTTCATTATTGACAATCTCCACTTATACTCAAAAGTAAATCTTTTAAGTATACCACAACATGCACGATGTATTATACGGTGACATCTAATGTCACCTACATCAACCTAATAACTTTTCCCACTTATACTCAAATGATTAAGCAACGCTCTTGACACCCATTCCTTCCACATGTCTACCGAATGTTAGCGAGGCCCGGACCCTTTGTGAATGGATCAACTAGGTTATCTTCTCTGTGATCTTTGCCACCTCTATATCTCTCCTCTCTTAACGATTTCTCGTATAAGATGGTATTTCCTTCAATGTGTTTCTTGCGGCCTTGTGGGCTCTTGGTTCCCTTGAATTTGCCTTTGCTCCGACATTGTCACAATAAATAGTGATTGTCGGCTGGCAAAATCGAACCTTCGTCCAGTCCTTTAGGAAGTTCTTGAGCAAACAGCTTCTTCCATTTGCCTCGGCGGCTACATATTGACTTCCATGGTAGAATCTGCGTGCATTTGCTTAACGATTCTCCATGTCATGGCTCCTCCCCCATGCAAAACACACTCACAGGAGATAGATTTTACGGAATCTGGGTCGATTGGAAATCCGAGTCCATGGTAGATGGGAATTAGACTATCGATAAATCAACATTCATCTCGAGTTCTTTTCGGATACTTTAGAATGTTTTTAGCGTAGATCAATGTTCTTTTCGGGTTACTTTGATATCTTGCCACCATGCCAGCTACAGCGTAGATATCGACCTGCGCACAACATTGCATACATAAAGGCTTCCGACGGTAGAAGCGTAAGGAATGCCTTTCATGTCATCTATCTCCTTTTGTGTCTTAGGGCACATTTCCTTGGATAGATGGATTCCATGTCTGAAAAGGTACGAAGCCTTTCTTGGAATTACGTATCTTTGAATCGTTTCAAGCCAATGTCTATGTATGAAGCTGCGATAAACTATCATCATTTTCTTGCGATCTCGAAAGTGATCTTGATCCCAAGGATGTGCGGCTTCCCTAAGTCTTTCATATCAAAAACTTTTTGAAAGCCATGCCCTTCGATACGATAACACCTTTACATCATTCGATGATCAGAATGTCATCTCATTATAGTACTAAGAATACCAATCACGATTTAAGCCGCGCTTTTTGTACACACAACTTTCAAACTCATTTTGATAAAACCCATAAGACTTTATAACATGATCAAAACATTGGTTCCAAGCTACGGATGTCATTTTGGTCAGTAAATGGACTTCATGAGCTTACAAACTAGGTGTTCTTGGCCTTTTTCAATGAAGCCTTGGGGTTGTTGCATATAGATTTCTTCATCAAGACTTGAGTTAAGGAAGCGGTCTTGACATCCATTTGCGGTTTTCAAAATCGAGATGCGGCAATCGACAAGAGAATCCGGATGGACTTGAGCATCGCTTCTGGTGAAAAAGGTTTCCTCATAGTCGATCCCTTTTCGAGTATAACCTTTGCCCTACAAGCCTTGCCTTGAAGGTTTCCACCTTCCATCTGGTCCCCTTTTTTTCTTGTATACCCGCTTGCAGCAATGGGTTTGACCCCATTAAGTGGTTCGACTAACTCCCACACTCTGTTATGATCCATAGAACCCATTTCGGCTTTCATTCTTTGTTTGCCAAGAAACCGCATCCTTGTCTTGGATTGTCTCGTCATATGTCCATGGGTGCGATTCGTCTTGTCCAGGAATCAAGTCAGGGGACTCTCCTATCCCCATGAATCTCTCGAGGCTGTCTCCACAACCCTCCCCTCTGACGAGGTTCGGTTTGTGTAAGTGTCGTTTGGTATGTCATCTTAGACGGTTGTACTTGAGGTTAGCCCCCTTGGCTTTCATTTAAGGTAATCTCATACGGGTCTTCTTTTGTTCATATAGTCTTCTTCAAAAAATCTAAAGTGGGTGCTTATTACCCACATTTTGATCTTGGGACCATAGAACATACACCCCTTTTGTTCCCTCGGGTATCCTACAAACAACCTTAATTCGATCGAGGATCCGATTTTAAACTTCCTTGTCAACCGTGGGTCGGGCCCCAAATTTTCATGTGTCTCAAGCCGGGCTTCTTGGGTCCACAATTCTTTGGGAGTTTTGGGAACCGATTTGGATGGCACCAAGTTGAGAATGTATGCATTTTGTTTCAAGGCATGACCCGAGCGACTTGGGAAGATCCGCATAACTCATCATAGATCTAACCATTTCCAAAAGAGTTATGTTTCTTCGCTCTGCAACCCCGTTTTGTTGAGGGGTTCCGGGTGCAGTTAGATGGGATGCAATCCCTTTATCAGACAAGTAGTTCAAAAACTCATCTAACGAGGTTTTCGCCTCCATGATCGGATCGAGAGACTTGATACATTTTCCCTATGATTCTCTGCTTGAGCCTTAAATTATTTGAATTTCTCAAAGGTCTCGATTTATGCTTCATAAGGAAAATATAGCCGTACCTTGAGTAGTCATCAATAAAAGTGGCCGAAATACTCATAACCTCCTCTTGCTTTGGTTGACATTGAACCACATACGTCGTGTGAGCGATTTCTAACCTTCTTTGGCTCTATTCCTTGGCTCCGAATGCCCTCTTGGTCATTTTACCCTCCAAACATGATTCGCGAGGTTGAAATTGGTTCAACTTAGAAATTCAAATGAACCGTCTTTTCACCAACCTTTGGATCCTCTTTGGATTAATATGTCCCAATCTTAGATGCCATAGAAGTGCCTCGTTCACGTCGATGAATATTTTCTTTTCTCGGAAATAGTTGATGTGTTATAGGATGCATTTAAGTGAGTGGTGTGCCTGATTAATTGTATAGAGATTACCGACAACGTTCCTGCCAGATAAATTTATCATAAAGAAATGGTAACAACTTTATTAAAAGTAACCGAATATCCATCAAGGTAAAGTTTAAGCGAAATTAAATTCTTTCTAAAATTAGGAACATAAAAACATCTCTTAAAATTAAACTCTATCTTCAAAAGGCAGGTGCACCTCTCTCCACTCGGCTAATTTGCCACTCTCAGAGCATTGCCCGGTGTGATGAGGATCTCACCCTCACTAAGTTGCGGGTCGTCCGCTTGAACCGCGTAAAGTGAAACAAACATGATCAGTGGATCTGGTATCCACCACCCCATAAATGGGAGGCATCAGCCGCTAAGCAAGTTTCAACAACTAGTGCGTGAGAATTACCTTTCTTTCCATTACTTTTGGGTTTGGAGCAGTGACCTCCTATGTCCCTTTTCACATGGTTAAAACATTTTCCTTTTGGTACTTTCTTGACACCCATCCTCCCTAGGCATTTGTTTTCTCTCACTTTTCATAGTGATGAGTTTGCTTTGGTTCGACCACTTTCCTTTTCTTGAGACTTGCCTTCCATTGGCTTTAGATCTTGAGAAAAAGACTTTGGTCACCAATGCTTCGTCTTTCTTTCCTAAATGCTTCTCTATTTTCTCAAGGCTTCTTGTAGAATGTCCATAGTAAACATGTGATCACTCATCACAAAACTATAGTAAAACCCTTCGAAGCACCTTGGAAAAGTTAGCAAAAAGAAATTGATTTGGGCCTCGTCACAATACTTGAAATGCAAGAGATAAGCCAAGTTTTTCAAAATGGCGTTTAATTTTGAACATGCTCCCTTCGGGTGTTCCCCTCGACCCATCTTTTAACAGCCACCTCGTCATTTTAAAGCCCGATTGATCTTGCGGTCTTTTGTTAAAAACATTTCTTCAAAGACTTTGCATAATTTACATGGCGAGACTCAACACCTTCATGAATGTGTCTCAAATCATCGAACCCGGTGAAGTCAAGATTACACGTTTCATGGGTTCATTGGCTGCTCCCAAATATTATACAAGTGTCTTTTCGCATTAGTTGATTCATCGGTGAAACTACGGGGCTTGGGTACATCAAGAACCCAATGATGATGTTCTTATCGTGGTGGGAATGAAAACTCATATTTAGTTTCCAAACATTATAGTTGTCACTAGTTAATTGGTGTTCTTTGAGTGTATATAACAATGGATTAAAAGGTTGCGACATGATGGCTGAAAAAAAAATAATATGCATAAGCACAAATATATCACAAGGTTCGATCCATGTTTCATATTAAAATCTAAAAAAAATATGAGCATGCATGACTGACTAACATCTCAAAAGCAGTTTAAATAAGCGCGTGGGGTGGGTCATTATTTAAACACATTCAAGCAGTTACAAACAGAGCGGTTACAAACCTTTAATATCCGGTTAATAGTTGGCTCCCTTGACCAATATAAAATTGGCGGGGACTTGAGGGAAGTATATGCATATCAATTTTATACCTAAGTAATAACCATGATTAAATCTGAGAATTATTATTTCACTTTGAGCGAGCCTCGTGGGGAGGATCATAAATAGCCACTAGTAATAATCCACAATCATCCATTTAGAATTTATTCATGTGAAAGTTATCTTTTGACCAAATCAGGTGGAGGAATTTCTCAAAAAATTCACAAATAAATAAATCATGGAGGTCAAAATTAATTCAATTTTATTATCAGGAATAAAATTGTCAATTAGTGTTTAAGCATACTTAGTAATTTTTCGAAAGTGAGATTTTTCATTGGGCAATTCTCATGCAAACACATTTAAACAAATTAAATAAAACCAAGAAATCACAACAATAAATCAAGCAAAGCGGAAAAATAAACATATTGGGCACAAATTATCAATTATCATGGTTTGATTTTTCTTGGCTTGATTTTGAAGAAACATCGTCTTGAATTTCTCCCGCTCGTCGTCTCGAAAAGAACTCCATCTCAAAATGCCACACCAAGTAGCTTCGCGGCCGGGGTTGCATGCCTTGTCCGCCAGCCCCTTAGTAAAATGTCGATCTCGGCGACCTCGGCATGCGCCTCGGCAAGCACCCTTTTGCAGGTGCCTCGGCGCCTCCAGCGGTAAGCTTTCGGCGGTGCTTCGGCGGGTGATGGCGTCTCGCGTGGCCTCGCCTCGCCTCGCCCGCGCGGATCTCGGCGTATTGCGCGTCCCAGCGTGCGCTTCGCCGCCCGCCCGCCGATCCGCCTCGGCCACTTGGCGCATGATGCCTCGCCGCGCCCAAGCACAATGTCTTGGCGTCGTCCACGCGCCCGTCGTGGCGTCAGACCGATCAAGTCGGCGCCCTGGCGTTGTGCCCGTCCCGCGTGGCGGCGTCAGCGTCGTCTTGGCGTGCCTCGCTTGGCATGTTTAGCGGTTGTGCACATCGTCGCGTCACCGGTTACGGATCTATCCTTTAATAACCCGTCTCGCCTCCGTTTTCGATCCGATTACAATTTATTTACAAAAAAATAAATAAACCTGAATCTAGACTAGTCTATTACATTGATCAAATCAACAAATCCTAATCTACCGTGGATTTTCTCACGAGACAAAAGCGAATCGAGCGAATTAAATTAAAAACCACAATTTATATGCATGCATAAATAAACACATTAAATTCCATGACAATTGGATACGTAAAAAGATCTAGCAATTCTACTATCGATTTCAAATTTAATGAAGCGAATTAAATTACAATTTAAAATTGAGCGAAACCAGAGGCTCGATACGAGTTATTGGGAATTAATTGCGGATCTATCCGGGATGAATATTTAAATACAAATTTAATTCTAACAATTATTACTAGCATGAATTAATCTATATTAATTCAAATAATAATTCAACAACAAACCATGCATATAAGCAGTTCACATAAATCCTACTGGCATCGGAATCGCTACTCTGAGGTTTACATGAACTAACCTCTTGGAGTGGCAATGGTCTAAATGGATTAAACACACCCAAAAAAGCCTTCCCAAGTATTCCCTAGTCCTTTTCGTCAATCCATTGGAAGGAAACTGAACAATTAACAAAAGGGAAAATAAAAATTTGTTGCACCACCTTTGTGGATTTACTAATTTTTCTAGCACATGAAAATTGTCCTTGGGAATGAAAGAATCATCCCTATTTATAGATGGGGTGGTGGTCGAAAATTTTGGGGAAAAAACAATGTGGGAAAATCTTTTCTTGATCTCAAAAAATCTTGAATATATCTATATATTCTTTTCTCCATAATTAAAAATTCACAAAAATCCCACCTCATCTTGTTATGGAATTTTGAAAAAATAAGGATCAAGATTCGAAGATTTGGATCTTCTTGAATTTATGAGATATACTTGTATTTTGAAAATACATATCTTCCATAATATTTTTCAAGAAAATCTTTATTTCCTTATTCTTTGAAAAATTTGAAAATCTTACCATAAATAACCAAGTGGGAGATTTTTTGAATTTAATTAGATAATCTTGTATTCGAGAATACATATCTTCATTCCATAACAAAATTCAAAGAAAATCTTTTTCCCTCTTTTATTTATGATTTTTTGAAAAATAGGAAAAATGAGCACCAAATATTTATTTTATTTTTTAAACACCTTTTTAAGTTATTGGACTTTATGTTTGGGCTACTTGGGGACCTTTAGGAGAATTAAGATTGGACCTTCAATGGATCTTGAATTATCAATATTGAGCCACAATATTATTCAAGCCCATAAATATTAATTAATCCTTTACATAATTAATATTGCACTATCCATCTTAACCCGTATTACGATCAATATGGCTCCGGTTATTATTTCCGTGTTTAAGATTATCTAGCCCATTAATTAATTCAAGCCACGCTAAAATAACTTTCCATTAATTAATATCTTTTTGTCGGTTTTACTATCCATCACAGGAAACTAGTTCCACTTGCAAGATTTGGTATGATAAATCTTATGAACCTCCCGAGGGAACCGTCGAACAAAGCGTGCTTGCACCACGATTCTCAGTATTAAATCTTAGCCATCGCATGTGACCAATAACATTACCCAAAGATATAAAGTATTGAATCTCGTTGATTCTCTACGTAATAAGTCAAAGCGATAATTGCTAACCACCAGCGCGATCTATTTAGGGGCGAAGATTAAGAAATAACGAACCTTTGAGGTCTAATTCTTCCCTAGTTGATCTTTGAAGAATTTGTCCTCCTGTCAGGTCTTATTGATGCATGGTCATGCACTAGTGTAATCTCTTGGTCAAACAAGCCAATCGAGGCCTTACAACTTCAACCTTTCATGATGGATTGTTCATTTCCATCTAGGTCGTGAATGGTGTACTTTTTTGGTTACAAAGGCCCATTAATTTAATCTTACGTGATGCGGTATCACTAAATTAACTACAATGTAACGCGTACTATTTATTGAACAATTATCACGGTAAATATATGTAACATTCAATGATATTTAAAGCATCGGTGATAAATAATTTATTTGATCAAATAAGTAGAAATTAGGTTTTGATTATACAAAGTAAAGAATACTTTCTAGTATAATCCCAACAATCGTCCACATAGATCTGAACCATCGAGAATGTCTTCGCCATCTTCTATTCTAAACAAGGTTTTTTATGCTTAACTCCTTTAGTTAATCCTTTGTCTACTAAGAAATGAGATAGTGTATCATACCAAGCTCGAGAACTGTTTGGTCAAGTAAAAGTTGTTCTTAAGCGGTACACTGTTTACCTTTTTTCAAAGCCAAGAGGTTTGTTTAGACATAAACTTCCTCTTGCTAGTACCCGGATTTAAGAATGCCTCTTTACATCCATTTGATACGATAAACCCTCTATGGGAAGCATATGCGAGAAACAATAGAATGGCTTCCATGCAGTGGTGGTGCAAAGGTCTCATCATAATCAACCCCTTACGATTGTGAATACCCCCCCTTTGCAACAAGTCTACCTCTATTTTAGTGATGACATTTTTCTCATCCCCTCTTGTTCTTGAATCCACTTGGTGCTATCCGTCTTGATGAGTTAGTGCAATACCTACAAGTTCCCCAAACATGATTCCTCTCATTTTGCTCTAGTTCTTCTTGCATAGCTAGAATCCGGTGGCATCTTGTAGAACTTCTTCTATTGTGGTAGATTCCTCAAAGACAAATAGCAACAATACATAGCACTTTCACTAACTTTGATGTCTAGTTTGGACTCGGGCATTAGGATTGCCGATTATCGTCGGTCGAATGGTCTTTCAACCAGGTCCTTCTTTTTCGATGTATGTCGGTTTGGACATTTTCATCCTCTTCGATATTGAGTCACTAGAGGTTGGGAGTGGTACAATAATAGGATCCACTTGGCATGGACAAGTCTCGGTGATGTTGGAATCATCATGGGTGATGTCGTCCATGGGAACATCAGTGTTCCCCACGAACCGGATGGTTCGGTTATTCTTTATCTCGGTATGCGAACCCGGCTTCTTCATCGGCAGTTGTAGGTACCTTTAAGATGCGATTGACTGGTGAATCATTAAGATCAAGTTTAGGAAAATACCATTATTCGTGATTTGATCCATTTTCTTTGATATGGCGATCCATTTTACGAGCATCAGTCTTTGGTTGATCTGAATCTTTGCTTGTTACGAAGTGATTTCTCTTGTTAGGAAGATGTCTCATCAAAGACCCATGAGATGTCTCCTCCATAACTAGGGTTACTTTGTTGAACACCACGAAAGCTTTTCTGATTGAGGAATATCTAAAGAATATACCCTCATCTGACTTAGCTTCAAAGGTTTTAAACTGACTCTTTGTTGGGGTTATACTGGAAAATATGCTTTTACTTTGTATAACCAGACTTAATTTCGGGCTTATTTGCTAAAATGAATTATTTATCACTGTTGCTTTAAATATCATTGAATGTTACATATATTTATTGCATAACTGTTCAATAATTAGTACGTGTTACATTGTAGTTAATTTAGTGATAGCAGATCACAGAAGATTAAATTAACATTTGCTTGTAACTAAAAGCACGAATTCACAACCTAGATGAAAATGAACAATCCATCGTGAAAGGTTGAAGTGTATGGCTCAGATTGGCTTGTCTTGGCCAAGAGATTGCACTAGTACATTATGATGCGCTGAAGAGGACCTACAAGAGGATAAATTCTTCAGAGCTGATTATAGAAGAATTAGACCTCAGTGGTTAGTTATTTCTTAATCCCTGTCCCTTAAATAGGATCGTGTGGAATTAATAACTATTGCTTTGACTTACGATGAATAGAGAATCAATGTGATTCAATACCTTGTATCTTGAGTAATATTATTAGTTACACGACGATTCCTAAGATTTAATTCGGAGAATCGGTTTGTGCAAGTGCATCTTGTTTGACTAGTCCTTGGGAGGCTCGGAAGTTTTATCATACCAAATCTTGCAAGTAGAATTAGTTTTCGGTATGCTTTGAACCAAGGAAAAATATATTAATTAAAAGTGAAATTTATTTCGGTGGTGAAATTAATTAATAATTTGGATAATCTTAAGCGGAAAAAAATAGCAGGAGCCATATTAAGCGTAATATGGGTTAAGTTGGATAGTCTGATATTAATTATGTAGTGGAAGTAATTAATATTTATGGGCTTGAATGATATTGTGGCTCAATATTGAATATTCAAGGTCCATTAGAAGATCGATCTTAATTCTCCTAAAGACCCCTCAAGTAGCCCAAACATAAAGTCAATAGCGAAAAAGGTGTTTAAAATTAAATAAAAAATTGTTTGCTATTTTTCCTAATTTTTGAAAATAAATAAATAAAGAGGAGAAAGATTTTCTTTGAATTTTGTTATGGAATGAGGATAAAGTATTCTTGGAATACAAGTTTATCTCATTATATTCAAGAAAACTCCCACTTGGCTATTTATTTGAAAATTTCAAAAATAATGAGTAAAATAATGAAGGAAAGATTTTTCTTGAAAAGATATTATGGAAGATATGTATTCTTGGAATCTGAGAATATCTCATAAATTCAAGAAGATCCCAATCTTGGAAATCTTGGCCTTATTTTCAAAAATATCCATAACAAGAGGAGGTGATATTTTTGTGGAATATTTTAAATATTGAAAAAAGAATATATGAGATATATTCAAGATTTCTTGGAGATCAAGAAAAGATTTTTCCATCTTATTCTCACTAAAATTTTAACCACCCTCCCTCTTATAAATAGGGGAATTTTTTTCATCCCAAAGGCAATTCCATGTGTTGGAAAAATTAGAAATCCACAAAGGTGGTGCAACATAATTTTATTTTTCCTTTTTGTTAATTGTTCATGACATCCTTCCACGGATTGTTGAACAGGACGAGAGAATACTTGAGAAGGCTCTTTGGGTTTGTTAGGTGTGAGCAGGATATCCATCTTCTCAGCGGTTTGTCACTTGGGAGGTTAGTTCACGTAAACTCTAGCAATTCCGCGTCGCGTAGGATTTATGTGACGAATTTGTATGCATGATTTGTTGTTGAATTATTATTTGAATTAATATATAATTAATTCATGATAGTAATAATTGTTAGAATTAAATTTGTATTTAAATATTCACCCCGAATAGATCCGGGCAATTAATTCCCCAACAACTGGTATCAGAGCCTTGGTTTTGGGCTCTTAATTTTAAATTGTAATTTAATTCGTTTTTCATTAAATTTGAAATTGGATAGTAGAATTGCTAGATCTTTTTTGCGGTATCCAATTGTCATGGTATTTGATGAATGTTTATTTATGCATGCATATAAATTATGGTTTTTTAATTCGATTCGTTCGAATTCGTTTTGCCTCGTGAGAAAATCCATGAGTAGATTAGGATTTGTTTGATTTGATCAATGTAATAGACTAGTCTAGATCTAGGTTCATTTATTTTTTGTAAATAAATTATAATCGGATCGAGAACGAAGATGAAGAATTAAAAGGCAGGCGACCAAGTGCGCGGACGTCTGTGAGTCAAGCCGCGAGGTGCTAAGCGATCTCGTGTCACCAATTTTGGCCAAAGGCGCTAGCGAGCGCAAGCCCGGCGTGGCCGATCACCTGCGGAGCTTAGGCCAAGGTGGGCGTGGCGCGCGCGCGAGCGCGCGTGTGAACCTGCGGATGGCGGAATCACGGTGGGAAACGGAGGCTGGGCGTCGTAAACGCCTTGTGATGATCATCTTGAGGCATGGCGCCGAAAGTGCCGAAAAGTGTGGAGTAGAGGCGGACTTCGCCTTGCAGTATATGTAGCGGATCCGTGCACTTTGGTGCCCTAGCGGCGGGAGGATGGCGGCACAGGGTTATTTGGCGTCTTATGAGGCGCATCTTTGTACATATACATGTTACGTGAACTCTGAAATTCGGACATCGTCTCGGACCTGGGCCGGAGGGCGTTTTAAAGAACATGTTGCGGTCAGTGGGAGCTTTTTGAGGCGAGCGATGAATCTTTATGAAGGCGATTTCTCAAGATCAAGACATGACAAAAATTGCTTAGTGACAATTGGATATATGTACTAATGTGTTTAATTTTTTGTTTTGATGTTTGCTTTATCTTTTTCGTGCTTATTTAATTTGTTTAAATATGCGATGCATGATAAATTGTCTTGGAAAAATCTCACTTTCGAAAATTACTAAGTATATTTTGAAAATAATTAATTGACAATTTTATTCCGGATAATAAAATTGAATTAATTTTGACCTCCATGATTTATTTATTTGTGAATTCTTTTGGAGAAATTCCCCCCAGGGGACGACCAAAAGATGATTTTCACATGAATAAATTCCGAAGGGTTGATTGTGGATTATTATTAGTGGCGACGATGACCCTCCCCACGAGGCTCATTTAAAGGGAAATAATAATTATGTATTTAATCATGGTTATTACTTAGGTATAAAATTGATATGCATATACTTCCCCGAAGTCCCTGTCAATTTTATATTGGTCAAGTGGGAGCCAACTATTGTCTGGACATTAAGGGTTTGTAATTGTTCTTGTTTGTAACTTTCTTGAATGTGTTTAAATAATGATTTTGCGTGACTTATTTAAAGCTGTTTTGAGATGTTGGTGATGCATGTTCATATTTTTTGGAGATTTTAATATGATTCATGTGATCGAATTATGTGATAATTTTGTGCTTATACAATTGTTATTTATTCCGATTATTGATATGTCGCAACCTTTTTAATCCTTTATTCAATATACTTAAAGACAATTTACTTCTTGGTGAAAACCGTTGATTGGAATCCAAAACTTACTATTGTCCTCATTCCACAACATCATAAGCGGGTTCTTCTTGTCCCCAAAACCGAAAAAGCCCTCTTGATGAGTCCAGCAAAACGGATAAGAAAGATTATGCTAACTGGGAGCGTTCAAATGAGATGGCTAAGTGCTCCATGATGGCTTCTATGTCGGATGTGTTGCAACATTAGCATCAAAACTTTGAAACTGCTGCAGAAATCATGACAAGTCTTAAAGCGATGTTCCAACATCAGAACCGTGTGACATGCGGTGTTAAAGCTTACGCCAAAAAGCGGTTTAGAGTTGCGTATTAAATGACATTGTCTTTAGCGGCTTCTTTGAGTGTTCAGTTTCTCCGTTCTGCTAAGCCATTCTGTTGTGGTGTTTTGGCGACTGATGTTTCATGCTGTATACCAAACTCAGTGCAAAAATCAGTAATAAAGGAGTTCAGAAACGTTGTACCCTTATCTGATCTGATTTTCACAATATTGACACCCTTCTCATTCTGTAATCTCTTGAGCAACTCAGGTATCTTTGTTGTAGTTTCATTCTTCTTATACAAGAATACTACCGGGTAAACTTGGAATAATCATCACGATTACGAGTGTATTTCGTCATTGAAACTAAGTGGTGTGGCGGTCCAAACAAATCCATGTGGAGGCGATTCGATGCCTACTCTCTTTGAATCTTGGTCATGGGATCCTTAAATGAGGCTTTAACCTATTTTCCACCCGACATGCGACACATATGCGATCCTTAGAAAAATACCTCGTTCGGGAGACCCTCAACGAGGGACATCCTTGATATCTTGTTAAAGTCTTAAAGTTCGGATGGCTCATTTTCTTGTGCGAGCCAAGCTTTGCTTTTGGAACTCTTAACAATCGGTATCATCATTTCTTGGACAAATTGTTCTAATCTGCGGTGTAGATCGTTCCTTTCACGGAACCGATTAGCAAAAATCTGTTGAGTAGCTCAATTCTTGGCGGTGCATTGATCGATCGAGAACTCAGCGAATGAATCGTTGTCGCGAATTGTGAAACCGATAACGAGGTTGTGCTTCAAACCATCGACATCTGAGACTCGATGCTTTGTACATCATCATTCTCTGGGTTCTAAATCCTTTGGTAAAACCAAAGTTATCATCACCAAAAGAGTACACGTGGGCATTCTTGTTCTATGTATGAGCGAGGAGATGTTTGTTGCGATCATGTGCCTTGAGCATCCTTGTCGATGTACGGATAGTTGCTTGTACACCTCCTCTTATTAGCCCGAACCCCGCGATCCTGCAATCAAATCGGGCTTTAGGTACCCTGTGCAAGGATTGGGTCTGAGGGGTTAGTATTACCTTCGGGATCAAACAAGCGAGCACTTCTATGGTAATCATCAAGATCGAGAAGGCCTAATTTGTCTCCCATAAGCATCTACATAATCATACATCTCTTCATGTGTCTTTCTAGTCGATACGATTATGAGTGTGAACCTTGGATGAATCGAAGACTTGGAATTTTTACGATTAGTCATCTTCTTTTAATCGGTGTGGTTCGAGTGCGGATGTCTGGATTTACGGTTGAAGGGATATGTCTGTTGCTACCATCAAAAGATTCATATATTTTTTGCACAAGTGGTTTCTGCAGTTTACCCTTAGCATGCTGGTTAGACATTTGACCTGATTAGGTCTCAGATCAGACTTTCCCTTGCGAGATTGTCCTTTACGATTCTAATCTCTTGATTGATTAAGTGAGGTCTCTTGAGGAAGAACATGGTTCTTCTGTTGATTCCTCGGCCCGATGCTTGATCAAAGTGAGGTCCATTTTTGTTCCCTTTCTCATCAGGCACTCCCCTTTCCTGTTCAGCAGGTCTTTTTCCCTTCTTCGATACAGATTTGGCATATCGTGTATCTTGTCCTGAAATCTTCCTAGATTCACTTTTGGAATGTGAACCCGGTTGGACATATGAGGATCCAGAAGGGCTATCAAACCCAATACCCATCTTATCGGTTGGTTTAGAAAGTAGCTTGTTATTTCATCAACATTTTTAGATGCTTTTCAAAAATCTCTACTTTCTTTCATAAAATTATCCTCACTTTGTTTTAGACTCTCATGCAGTCGGAAGAGTTCATCAAACTTAGCTTGAAGGATTTTGAGATCATCAGCTTGCTGCTTGTTGATAGCTTGTTGTTCCTTAACCAGTTTACCCTGATCAGAAAAGCTGACTTTCAGAAACTCCAGTTCTGTAGTCATCTTACGAAAACGATCTCGGTGATTTCCGTTCGGCGGCTTTACTTCTGACATTATCCTTGACAAAATTTGAATGTTCTCGACCCTCACTTTCCGTTCTCGACTTCAATATTGTATAAGTGTCTCTTTGCATTAGAGATCATCAAGTAATTGCTCATTGTAGAGCTGCGGTCAATTTCTCCGGCCGGTGTGCTCGGCTGCAACAGTGTGTGAAACAAAAAACGAAGGTTTAGAGGTTACCTCAGTTTGATCAGCATCCTTGGCCATGAGACAGATGTCGTCATCAGATGAGAACATCAGATCGTCGAAGTCGTCGACATCATCAGTAGTGGTCATCAGGAAGAAGTCTTCTACAGATGAGTAACGAGAATCATAGAAGGCGGATAAAGTCATCTATCCTAGATGTATCGGCAACCATGGCTTTTTACGTCTCGTATCTTTGCTCTCTTCTATTAAACTTATCTTCTCTTTATTTTGGAGTTAGGTCGGGGGCAAATCTGTATTTGTAGTGACTGGTTTTGCCGGTTGAAACATGCTCCGGGGTTCCGCGGAATTTCTTACGCGGTGAATCATTTCTTCCGTAGGATCTGTCGGTGACTTCGGTTTGCCTATAATCGGAATTCCTTCTATCGTCTGTTGTCTCTTCTATCATCAGAACGATCATCTCTCTTCTTATCTTCTCTGCGGTCATCTCTATGATCATCTCTTCTGTCATCAGAATGATTCCTTTCTTGTGATATGTCAGTAGATCTTCTTGTTGGGAAATTAGGGGTGCCAGAATCTATTAGAGATGAATTTAACTACATATATAAATTACTCAATTAATTACTAGCATGAATTAATCCTAAATCAATTCAACATAATAATTAAACAAGCAATTAAGCAACATGCCTACAAGTAATTCACGTAAATCCTAAGCATCACGAGAATCTAAGAATTTCGTAAATACTAACCTCTCGTAGAGACAACCGTTGAAGACGATGGATCCACCCAAAGTGCCTTCTCAAATATGTCCCCGTCCACGAGCGTAATCCGGTGGGAGGATTATCATCGAACGATTTTAATTTAAGGAGAAAAATAAAATATTTTTTTGCCACCACCTTTGTGGATTTCTAATTTTTCAACACATGGAATTGCGATTGGGGATGAAAAAATTCATCCCTATTTATAGTACTAGGGGTCGAAAAATTTGACCTAGGAATAAGATGGAAAAATCTTTTCTTTATCTCCAAGATATCTTGAATATATCGATATATTCTTTTCTCCATAATTAAAATATTCACAAAAATCCCACCTCCCAATATTAAGGGTTTTTGAAAATTACAACCAAATAGGGATGAAGTAGGATCTTTGACTTTTCTTGAATTTATGAGATAACCTTGTATTCCAAAAATACATATTCCATAAAATATTTCCAAGAAAATAAAGAAAATCTTTTCTCTTTCTTCCTTTAGTTATTTTAGAAAAATATGAAAAAATAAAAAGCAATAATATTTTCTTCTCCTTTTCAATAATTGGACTTTAATTTTGGGCTATTTGAGGGGCCTTTAGGAGAATTAAGATTGGACCTCCAATGGACTATGAAACCATAATATTTAGCCAAAATATTATTCAAGCCCATTAATATTAATTTACTCTACTATAAAATTAATATTGAACTATCCATCTTAACTCACATTACGACTTCACAATAATATGACTCCCAGTCATAATTTTCCGTGTTTAAGATTATCTTAGTCCACTAATTAATTAAGTCACTGAACAAGCTTTGTATTAATTAATATCTTTGTCCTTGGAGTAAAGACAACTCAACATTATTATCCATACCGGAAATAAATTTCCACTTGCAAGATTTGGTATGATAGAGATTCTGAGCCCACCAAGGGGACAAATCAAGCAAGACGTGCTTGCACACGATTCTCCGTATCAAATCTTAGCGATCGCCGTGTAACTAATTGATGGTCCCGGTGGGAAAACCCATTTTGCGCGTGGCGAAGCAAACATTTCGTTCGATGCATATAAAAACAGGGGTGAAGGAATGGTGATTCTGATTTTTTGCGTTTTAAGCTCATGTGTTGTGTTTTTGCTTATAATCGAATGCATATGACAATATAAGAGCGTAAAGCGATAAAAGAACACAACAAAGTATAGTGGATCGGAGACTCAAGCTCCTACATCCACTCTCGCATTCTAAGGAAATTCCTTCAAACACTTCACGAGCTTTACGACTACCTCGCGTAGTTTACTTACTCAACTTCGTACGAGCTTTACATTACTCCACGTGGTTTACTTACTCAACCCGACCTTGAGCTTTCTGACTACCTCTGTACTTTACTAACTCAAACTGGACTTATCACCCTCTCGGGCTCGCCTTTTAGATGTTTAACGAGTTCACACTCGCCGGGACTTATCACCCCTCACTCGGGATTGCCTAATCAACTACCTCACTTCACCGGTAGTTATCTCTTTCTGAGAATGGGTTTGGGTTTGGTGTTGTCTCCAACTATGGTGAGATTTTCCCTTACAATGGTTTTAGCCTCAATGCTAAGGTTGGGGAAAATCTCTCTAAGCTAAGATACATCGTGGGTAGCTTAGGTTGGGTTCTAGAACACTCTTTGAATATATATGTATATCTCTGAGACTTGTGTTCTAGGGTGGGAATGCTTTGGGTATAACTCTCTTTGGCTCTGTGGCATCTCGTGCTATATTCTCCCTCATTCACCGCTTAGAATGATGAAAAGACCTTGTATTTATAGTGTGGATTTGAATGTTACGTTGGAAAACACATTCAAATCCATACTATTCTTGTAAGGACGGCAGCTTCTTCAAATTTAGTTGTCTTCCTCTCATTAGTCCACGTCGAAATTTGATTTAACGGCTATATTCCTCGATTCCTCACCTTGGAATCATTGAGGATTCTCTGAGTCTCGGTGTTTTCCAGAGACATCTTGAGTCTTGATTTCATCCCGAGCCTCGAGGTTTATCTAATTCAACAGACTTCTCTTGGCCGGACCTTATCGATTAGGCATCTTGATTTTCGGTCGGGGTGGTGAGTTGATTCTCTGAAAATCGAGACATCGACCTTGAGTCACTTTGACTCGAGCTATCCGATTTCTTCTTTGCACGATCGTCGGCTCATTGTCGGATCAACATCTTCGAGATCAACATCTCGGGATAGCATCGGTCGATACATTAGGTTTAGCATATCGGTTTAGCACATCGATCTCAATCGCGTCGATCTTGATCATCTGCTCATCTTCATATCGATCTCGATCGCCGATCTCGTTCGGTCTCATCTGCTCCTCTTACGATCTGCAGCCTTCTCTTACGATCTTAAGTCGGTTTCTTTACGTCGGCTTATGCGCTCTTCGATCACCATGCTCGGCTCATTTATTCTTGATCATCATCGTCGGTGCATTCTACAGTCATCGATCTTGATCGGTGGCTTAGCTTTTCTTCTCTTACGATTTTGCTGACTCATCGGTTAACTCGAACTCATTTAACTCATCGATCTCGTCGGTCTCATCTATGACGATTCCCATCTCGATCATCTACGTACGATTAGTGAGTTCCCCTCAATTTGTTCTCTCGTTCCCCTCAACTTGTTATCGTAAATTAGCTTCAATAACACAAGTTGATAATGTTTTCAGCATAATTCATCAAAACTAAAATATCCCAACAATTTCCGTTTTTTTTGATAATGGCCTTAAAACATTTTAAAATATATGCATTCTGAGAGATCGGGTTTTTGTTTTAAAAAAGATCGATTCGGTGGTCACTTTTTGGCTGGTGACCTTTTGAACTACCGCTCGATACCAATTGATGGTCGATTTGAAAACCCATTTTTGGCGTGCGTGAAGCTTAAAAAACATTTTAAAAGCGATGCATATAAAAGCGGGGGTGAGGCGAGTGATTACAAATTTTTGCGTTTTAAGCTCATGTGTTGTGTCTTGCTTATAATCGAATGCATATGACAATATCGAGAACATAAAGCGATAAAGAACACAACAAAGTATAGTGGTTCGGAGGCTCAAGCTCCTACATCCACTCTCGCTGTTCCTAGGGAAATTCCTTCCAATGGACTTATCACCCTCTCGGGTTCGCCTCTAGATATTTAACGAGCTCTCACTCAAGCGGGACTTATCACCCTCCCACGGGATTGCCTCTGAGATGTTTACGAGTTCACACTCCAGCGGGACTTATCACCCTCACTCGGGATTGCCTACCCTCCCTTTCGGGATTGCTAGATGTTTGGAGTTCACACTCACCTACAAACTTATCCTATCAAAGCGGATTTGGGTAAGGTTTGTTTTGGTTTTCAACTATGGTGAGATTTTTCCTTACATTTGTTTAGCCTCAATGCTAAGGTTGGGAAAATCTCTCTCTAAACTAGGATACATCGCGAGTTGCTTAGATTAGGTTTAGAACACTCTTGAATATATGCGTGTATATCTCGAGACTTGTGTTCTAGGGTGGGAATGCTAGATGATTTGGCTTGATGGATGTTTCACATTTTTCCACACGATAATGAGGGAAGATCTTGTATTTATAGTGTGGATTTGAATGTTACCGTTGGAGAGAATCACATTCAAATCCATACTATTCTTGTAAGGACAAGAACTTCTTGAGCTGGTTGTCTTCCTCTCATTGGTCCACGTAAATTTGATTCTAACGGCTATATTATGATTCCTCACCTTGGAATCATTCAGATTCTCTCGAGTCTTAGTGTCTTGAGAGACATACGGAGTCTTGATTCCATCGAGCCTCGGAGTTTTATCGATTAATGGAGACTTCTCTTGCCGGACCTTATGCGATGGGGCATCTTGACACTCAGTGGTGAGTTCGATTCTCTGAATCGAACATCGACCTTCAGTCACTTTGACTTCAGCTATCGATTTCTTCTTTGCTCGATCGATCGGCTCGGCCCGATCGGATCAACACATCTTCGGATCAACATCTCGAGGATAGCATCAGTCGATTACATTAGGTTTAACATATCGGTTTAGCACATCGATCTCAATCACGTCGATCTTGATCATCGCTCATCTTCATATCGATCTCGATCACGTCGATCTCGTCGGTCTCATCCTTCCTCTTTCCGATATCTGCAACCTTTTCTTACGATCTTACGGTGGGTTTCTTTACGATCGGCTTATGCGCTCTTCGATCACCATATCACTCATTTGTTCTTTGATCATCGATCCAGTGCATTACAGTCATCGATCTTACGATCGGTGGCTCGACTTTTCTTCTCTTACGATTTTGCCTGACTCATCGGTTAACTCGGAACTCATTTAACTTCATCGATCTCGTCGGTCTCTTGCTGACCTAAATCGATCTCGTTCATCTACGTCGATTCCGTGAGTTCCCCCTCAATTTGTTCTCTCGTTCCCCCTCAACTTGTTATCTGTAAATTAGCTTCAATAACACAAGTTGATAATGTTTTGGCATAATTCATCAAAACTAAAATATCCCAACACTAATAATATTGCCCAAGATATAAGGTATCAAATCATGATGATTCTCTTCCCATCATAAGTCGAAAGCAATAGTTATTAATTTCAAAGCGATCCTATTTAAAAGCGGAGATTAAGAAATAGCGGCATTTGAGGTCTAATTCTTGAATATTGATCTAGAAGAATTTATCCTCCTCTGTAGGTCTATTCAGTATCGTCATCATGCACTAGTGTAATTCTCTTGGTCAAGACAAGCCAATCTGGCCTTACACTTCAACCTTTCTTGATGGATTGTTCATTTTCCATCGAGTTGTGAATTTGTACTTAATCGAGGACCATTAATTTGATCTTACGTGATGCGGTATCACCAAATTAACTTCAACGCGTATCGACTTTCTTATCGAGCGAGTTTTGCAATAAATATATATAACATTAATTCATATTTAGTGCAGCGGTGATAAATAATTTATTTCAGTAAATAAATAAGAAATTCGGTTTGGTTATAAAAAGTAAAAAGCATACTTTTAATTATAACCCAACAATCTCCACTTATACTCAAAAGCAGTTGGCAATGGTCTTGACACCCATTCCTTCCACATATATCTCGAATGTACTCTGAGGCAGACCCTTTGTGAATGGATCTGCTAGGTTGTCTTCGGACGCAATATTTGCCACCTCTATGTCTCCTCTCTTAACAATTTCTCGTATAAGATGGTATTTTCTTTCTATGTGTTTTTTGGCCTTGTGGGCTCTCGGTTCCCTAAATTTGCAAGCTGCTCGAAGCGTTATCACGAGAAACCGTGATCGTCTTGAAAGCAAATTCGGAACAACGTCCAAGTCCACTAGGAAGTTCTGAGCAAACCGCTTCTTCGCTGCTTCTGGCGACTACATGTCGGCTTCCATGGTAGAATCGGCGATGCATTTACTTGCGCTTCTCCAAGTCATGGCTCCTCCCCATGCAAAACACACTACCCGAGGTAGACTTTACGGAGTCTAAGTCGATTGGAAATCCGAGTTTCGTGTTAAAGCGAGGATTAAAGCTTTTGTTGATAAACCAACATTATGTCCCGTGTCCTCTTGGATACTTGGAATGTTTTTAGCTGCGATCAATGCTCTTTCCGGGGTTGCTTTGATATCTTGCCACCATACCTACGGCGAAGCAGATATCCGGTCTCGTGCACAGCATTGCATACATGAGGCTTCCTACAATCGAAGCATAAGGAATGCCCTTCATGTCATCTATCTCTTTTTGTGTCTTGGGACACATTTCTTTGGATAGATGGATTCCGTGTCTTGAAGGTACAAAACCTTTCTTGGAATCTTGCATGCTGAATTGCTTCAAAACGGTATCTATGTACGAAGCTTGCGAAAGCCCGATCATCCTTTTCTTGCGATCTCGAGTGATATTGATCCTTAGGATGTGACCGGCTTCTCCCAAATCCTTCATATCAATCTGTTTTGACAGTCATGCCCTTACGTCTGACAGCATCTTTACGTCGTTCCCAATGAGCAGAATGTCGTCTACGTATAGTACTAGAAATACCAAAACCGGTTAAAATCCGCCTTTTGTAAACACAACTTTCGAAATTATTTTGATCAAAACCGTAGGATTTTATAACTTGATCAAAACACTGATTCCAAGCATGGGATGCTTGCTTTAGCCTATAAATGGACTTCTTTAGCTTGCAAACCAGATGCTCTTGGCCTTTTTCAATGAAGCCTTCGGGTTGTTGCATATAGATTTCCTCGTCAAGACTTAGTTAAGGAAAGTTGTCTTGACATCCATTCCGGATCTCAAAATCTGGGTGCGCAACAATCGACAAGAAAATTGAGATGGACTTGAGCACGGCTCTGGCGAAAAAGGTTTCCTCATAGTCGATCCCTTCTTTTACGAGTGTACCCTTTTCGCCCACGAGTCTTGCTTTAAAAGTTTCAACCTTTCTGTCCGGTCCTCTTTTTCTCTTGTATACCCACTTGCATCCAATGGGTCTTACCCCATTAAGTGGTTCGACTAGCTCCCACACCTTATTGTGATCCATTGAACCCATTTCGGCTTCCATTGCGGTTTGCCAAGATTCTGCATCCTTGTCTTGGATTGCCTCGTTGTAGGACCATGGATCTGATTCTTCTCCTGAGATCAAGTCCGAGGACTCTCCTATCCCCAAGAATCGCTCGGGTTGCCGAACAACCCTCCCCTCTGACGAGGTTACGGTTGTGTAGGTGTGATGCATAGTACGTCGTCTTGTACAGTTGGCAACGGAGTTGGCTCCCTAAGTTTTTCTAAGGTAATCTCTCTTCTAGGCTTTCTGTCATTCATATAGTCTTCTTCCAAAAATCTAAAGTGCGTACTGATTACGACCTTTTGATCTTTGAGACCATATAACATGCATCCGCCGTTCCGAGGTATCCTACAAATAACCTTAATTAGAGCGTGAATCAATTTCGACTTCCTTGTCCAACACGTATCTTGGGATACCCCCGGATCCTCATGTGTCCTGGTCGGGCTCTTCTGTCCACAATTCTCTGGGGTTTTGGGAACCGATTTGGATGGCACTAAGTTTAGAATATAATTTTGTTGTTTGCAAGGCATAACCCCAAAAACGATTTTGGTAAATCAGCGTAACTCATCATTGATCTCACCATTTCTAGAAGCGTTACATTTCTTCGGTATGCAACCACGCGTTTTGTTGAAGTGCAAGATGCGATCAAGCGGGATGCAATCCCTTCATCACAGGTAGTTCAAAATTCATCATTTGAGGTGGCCGCCTCCGCGATCGGATCGTAGAAACTTGATACTCTTTTCCTTATGATTTCTCTGCTTGAGCTTTAAATTCTTTGAATTTATCAAAAGTCTCGATTTATGCTTCATTAGGAAAATGTACCCATAAGCGTGGTAATCATCGATAAGCGTAACGAAATACTTTCGTAGCCACCTCTAGCTTTGATTTGCATTGGACCCACACGCCGGTGTGAGCGATCTCTAACACTTCTTTAGCTCTAAGCCCTTGGCTCCAAATGCCCTCTTGGTCATCTTACCCTCAAGCATGATTCACAAGTTGGAAATGGTTCAATCGGGGAGGGACTCAATGAACCATCTTGAACCAACCTTTGGATCCTCTTGAGTTAATATGACCTAATCTTAGAGTGCCAAAAAAGTGTCTCGTTCACGTTGATCGAACATTTTCTTTTGCTTGAAACAGTAGATGTATTACATGATGCATTTTGTGAGTGGTGTGCACAGTTAATAATGTAGAGATTGTTCTTTAATGTTCCATGACAGATAACCAAATCGTTACGAAAAACAGTAACATTTTAATTAAAACGAACATAATATCCATCAGCAAATAGTTTTGAAGCAGAAATAAGGTTTTTTTTTTCGAAAAATAGGAACATAAAGAACATCTCTTAAAATTAAACTCTTGTCTTCAAAAAAGGCGGTGCCGTCTCCTTTGCTTCAATTTGCCACTCTCGTAGCATCGCCTAACATGATGGGGACTTCACTTGCACTAAGTTGTCGAGTCCGTTTGAACCCGTGAAGTAAACATGATTAGTGGACCCCGTATCCATTACCCACGAATGGGTAGCATACGCTGCTAATAGGTTTCAACAACTAGTGCTTGAGAATTACCTTTCTTTCCATTCCGCTTGGGATTGGAACATGCCCTCCTCCATTGTCCTCTTTTACCACATTTTAAGTACTTCCCCTTTGAATTTACTTTGACACCACCAGCATTCTCCATCCAACTGTTGCCCTTGGCAACAATTGAATTTGATTGCATATGGTTTTGGTCTTCTTCTTCTTCTTGCCTTCCCTTGGCCTAGAAAATGAAGGCGAACCCACTTGAATCAAAGCATGAGTTTTTGTGCTTCATCAATGTCCGAGACCAAAGCTTGCAACAAATCAGCTAGCAAGGCCAAATTGCTCAAAAACTTTTGGACAGAGAGTGGAGTACCAAAGAACCTCAAGTTTGTTCAGATGGGCCATCAATTTTGAGGACGTAATCCCTTACGGGATTGCCCTCCACCATTTTTAGCGACGACATCTCTCACAAGGTGATTCGTGAGCCCACATTTTTTGACTCGTCGGTTGTCTCATCGATTTTTTGGTGTGTCAAGAATCCACTTGCTTTTTGTGCGATTAGGACAATCATAACTTTTTGTTTCCAATCAACATAGTTTCCAATTCTATTGACTTTAAGTATATAAACAGTGGATTAAAAGGTTGCGACATGCTGAACTGAAATAAATACACATCTTGTATCAATATCCGGATTGACACAAAAATTATCACATAATTCGATCACATGGTTCATATTGAAATCTCAAAAAAAATATGAACATGTATCGGTAACATCTCAAAACAATTTTAAATGAGCCTCTTGGGAGGTCATCATTTAAATCATATTCAAGCGGGTTCCAAAACAAGATCAAGTCACGAACCTTTAATTAAAGAATTAATTAATAGTTGGCTCCCACTTGACCAATACAAAATTGACAGGGACTTCGGCGAAGTATATGCATATCAATTTTGTACCTAAGTAATAACCATGATTAAATCTGAAATTACCACTTCATTTTTGATCTAGCCTCTTGGGAGGGTCATAAATCGCCATTAATAATAATTCACAATCATCCTTTTGAGAATTTATTCTTGTGAAAGCTTTCTTTTGGCTTCCCTTAAGGGAATTTCTCCAAAAGATTTTACAAATAAATAAATCATGGAGGTCAATAATTAATTCGATTCAAAACCAAATTAATTGTTTAAAATACTTGGTAATTTTGAATTTTGAGATTTTACATTGAGCAATTCTCATGCAAACACATTTAAACAAATTAAATAAAGCATAAGAAAATACAACAATAAATCAAGCATAGTAGAAAATAAACATATTGGGCACAAAATATCCAACTGTCATGGTTTGATTTTTTCTTGGCTTGATTTTGAAGAAACGCCTTCTTGAATTTCTCCCACTCGAACGTCTCGAAAAGTCACGTCTCGTGCACCGATCAGCTCGTGGGTCGAGGTGCACGCCTTACACCCGACCCTGCCCGAGCCCCAGCTCCCAGCATCCGCCCGGCAGCAAGCGCCCGCGCCCCCAGAGACCGGCGTCGTGTGCGACCGCCCATCCGCCCGGCCACCGTACGCGTGGCGTTCGCCCCCGTGCGTCGGCTAGGGCCGATCCCCGGCGCCCGATGCCGTGCTTTCGTGCGTGTCGCCCGATGTCACGCGCATCACGCGTGCTTTCCTTAGCGCGTTTGATGCGACGCCCATTGCTTGCTTTCGGTTCGGATCCATTTTAATTTCTCGCCTCCGTCTTTGTCTTGATTAGGTTACAATTTATTTTACAAAAAATAAATAAACCTAAATCTAGACAAGTCTATTACATTGAATAAATCAAATAACCTAATCTACTAGTGGATTTTCTCACGAGAAAAACAAATTCAAACGAGCCGAATTAAAACCAATCATACTTGATTAGGTCTCAGATCAGACTTTCCCTTGCGAGATTGTCCTTTACGATTCTAATCTCTCGATTAGGGTGAGGTCTCTTCGGAAAAGAACATGGTTCTTCTATTGATTCCTCGCCCGATGCTTGATCGGTGAGGTCCATTTTGTTCCGCTTTTTGATCGGGCTTTTCGCCTTTCTGTTGTTGAGTCTTTTCCCTTCTTCGATCTGATTTGGCATATCGTGTATCTTGTCGAAAATCTTCCTAGATTCACTTTTAGAATGTGAACCAGGTTGGACATATGAGGATCCAGAAGGGCTATCAAACCCAATACCCTTCTTATCAGTTGGCTTCCGAAAGTAGCTTGTTATTTCATCAACATTTTCAGAAGCTTTTCCAAAAATCTCTACTTTCTTTTCATAAATAGTCCTCACTTTGTTTTTTGACTCTCATGCGATTCGGAAGAGTTCATCAAACTTAGCTTGAAGGATTTTGAGATCATCGACTTCTTTGCTTGTTGATAACTTGTTGTTCCTTAACGATTTACCTGATCGGAAAAAGTGACTTTCGAAACTCGATTCTGTAGTCATCTTACGAGCAGATCTCGGTGATTTCGTTCGTGGCTTTACTTCTGACATTATCCTTGACATCTTTGAATGTTCTCGACCCTCGACTTATCGTTCTCGGCTTCAATATTGTATAAGTGTCTCTGCATTGCGTTAGAGATCATCAAGTAATTGCTCATTGTAGAGTTGCGGTCAATTTCTCCGGTGTGCTCAACACAGCGGTGTGGAAGCGAGAAAACACATAAGGTTTAGAGGTTACCTCGGTTTGAAAGCATCCTTGGCCATGAGACAGATGTCATCATCAGATGAGAACATCAGATTGTCTAAGTCGTCGACATCATCAGTAGTGGTCATCAGGCAGAAGTCTTCTACAGATGAGTAACCAGAATCATCTAAAGGCAGATAAGAGTCATCTATCCCAGATGTATCAGCAACCATGGCTTTTCTGTCTCTGTATCTTTGCTCTCTTCTATTCGCTTTATCTTCTCTTTATTTTGGAGTTAGGTCAGGGCAATCTGTATTTATTTGTAGTGACCTGGTTTTTGACAGTTGAAACATGCTCCAGGTTCCGCGGAATTTCTTCTGCGGTGAATCATTTCTTCTGTAGGATCTGTCAGGTGACTTCCCAGTTTGCCTATAATTAGAATTCCTTCTATCTGATATGTTGTCTCTTCTATCATCAGAACGATCATCTCTCTTCTTATCTTCTCTGCGGTCATCTCTATGATCATCTCTTCTGTCATCAGAATGATTCCTTTCTTGTGATATGCCAGTAGATCTTCTTGTTGGGAAATTAGGGGTGCCCGGATCTATTCGAGATGAATTTAAATACATATTTAAATTACTCACTTAATTACTAGCATGAATTAATCCTAAATCAATTCAACATAATAATTAAACAAGCAATTAAGCAACATGCGTACAAGTAATTCACGTAAATTCTAAGCATGCGGAATCTAGGAATTACGTAAATACTAACCTCTCGTAGAGACAACCGTTGAGACGATGGATCCACCCAAAGTGCATTTTCAAATATGTTCCACGTCCACGAACGTAATCCGGTGGGAGGATTATCAACGAACGATTTTAATTTAAAGGAGAAAAATAAAATATTTTTGCCACCACCTTTGTGGATTTCTAATTTTTCCAACACATGGAATTGCAATTGGGGATGAAAAATTCATCCCCTATTTATAATACTAGGGTGGTCGAAAATTTGACCTAGGAATAAGATGGGAAAATATTTTTCTTGATCTCCAAGAAATCTTGAATATATCCAATATATTCTTTTCTCCATAATTAAAATATTCCACAAAAATCCCACCTCCTAATATTAAGGGGTTTTTGAAAATTACAACCAAATAGGGAAGAAATAGGATCTTTGATTTTTCTTGAATTTATGGGATAACCTTGTATTCCAAGAATACATATTCCATAAAATATTTCCAAGAAAATCAAGAAAATCTTTTCTCTTTCTTCCTTTAGTTATTTTCGAAAATATGAAAAAAATAGGCAATAATATTTTCTTCTCATTTTCATTAATTGGACTTTAATTTGGGCTATTTGAGGGACCTTTAGGAGAATTAAGATTGGACCTTCAATGGACTATGAAACCATAATATTTAGCCAAAATATTATTCAAGCCCATTAATATTAATTTACTCCACTATAAAATTAATATTGAACTATCCATCTTAACCCACATTACGACTTCACAATAATATGGCTCCCAGTCATTATTTCCTGTGTTTAAGATTATCTTGGTCCACTATTTAATTAAGCCACTGAACAAGCTTTGTATTAATTAATATCTTTGTCCTTGGAGTAAAGACAACTCAACATTATTATCCATACCGGAATTAAATTTCCACTTGTAAGATTTGATATGATAAAGATTCTGAGCCCACCAAGGGGACAAATCACACAAGATGTGCTTGCACACGATTCTCCGTATTAAATCTTAGCGATCATCGTGTAACTAATAATATTGCCCAAGATATAAGGTATCGAATCACAATGATTCTCTTCCCATCATAACTTAAAGCAATAGTTATTAATTTCACGATCTATTTAAGGAATGGAGATTAGAAATAATGCACCAGCGATGTCTAATTCTTGTATATTGATCTTGAAGAATTTATCCTCCTGTGGGTCTATTCGGTAGCGTGTCGTCATACCTTTAGTGTAATTCTCTTGGTCAAGACAAGCCAATCTGAGCCTTACACTTCAACCTTTTATGATGGATTATTCATTTCCATCTGGGTTGTGAATTTGTACTTAATCACGAGGACTGCTAATTTGATCTTCTGTGATCTGGTATCACCAAATTAACTTCAGCGTAATATGCACTTTCTTATCAAACGAGTTTGCAATAAATATATATAACATTCATTCATATTTAGTGCAACAGTGATAAATAATTTATTTCAGTAAATAAATAAGAAATTCAGTTTGGTTATACAAAGTATAAAGCATACTTTTCAATATAACCCCAACACTTCTATCTCTTCCTCTGCTATTCTGATAGTCTTTATAAAATTTTCGATACTTTCCCAGTTGAACATTAGATCGTTCAAGCTTTCTGGTCAGCAAAGCAATCTGTTCAGCTTGACTCATGATATTTCCTAATGGTTTAGTAGACTTGACTCTTTGTTAGTTGCCTTGAATCAAGCTAACTTTTGATGTAGCAGTGTAATTTATTGGTGACTCGTCTTCTTCTTCTTCACCTCTTTCAATCGAGATAGAATTCATGAGCCTTTAAAGCGAAAGCAGGTTGCTTGGCTTCATCTTATAATATCTTGGCGAGTCCTTTATCACATTTACTTTCATGTCCCATTTCTTGGTCAGGGACCTCAAGATCTTGTAGTTGATGTCTTTGTCAGACATTTCTCGTCCCATTTCACGAAGCTTGTTGACTGACATAGTGATTCTTCCATCAAGCTGATTTATGGTTTCATTTGGTAGCATCTTGAGTTTTTCAAATTTTACCAGTTCAGCTTGCAGTCTATTGTCCTTAATCACATCATTTCGCCCATGCGTCTCGGCAAGTGTATCCCACATCCATTTGGCGGTCTTGAGATACATGATCTTCTCGCGTGTTATCTTGTCCATCGTCTTTCGATGATATATGCGGATCTGATTTTCAGATTGGACAATTTCGTTTCCTCGACATCCATCAGTGAAGGACTCTTTCTGATTCTGGCTCCAGTTGGATATTCTGGATCACCTCCTTCAGCTGAGTTGTTGTAATAAATGATGATGGGTCCTTGTTCAAGAACTTCCATCATTCTGCTACTTATCTCACCCAGATGGTTGCTCATGAGTATGGTCCAGTCAGCATACCATCAATAGAAAACTTAGGCAGATCATGATACATACCCGAAGTGTTATCCATCTTTGAATGTGAGTTTTGAAAAAGCAGATGAGTTTTTAAAGCAGGTTTTCAAGCTCATTCAAGTGACCACAATGGTTCTTCCTCAAGAACCGATGATACTCAAAGCCAGTGGTCCGTAGAACCACTACTCTGATACCACTTGTAGGTCCTGAACGGGTTTTAGTGAGGCAGAAGTCTAGAGGGGAGGGGTGAATAGACTTCTGAAACTTTTCATGGGATCAGGTGTGAATAGCAAGTTGCTTTTGTCGAGTGCGTGTGAATCGGTTTGGGTGATATCAACTTCTTGATCTTTGAGGGGAGATCAATTCGGTGTCTATCAGTTTAAGTGATGTGCGGAAGATAAGACTAACCCGTGTGAAAAACCAGTTTTCTCAAATCAGATTCTAAGTAACCTATGTCGGATCAGATGACAAAGTGCCCGGTCGGATCGATTTGCTTAGTGCAAATCGATCCAAACTTAGAATATGCATGCAAAAGTTAAGCAGGTTTGTGCGAGATAGTGTAAAAAGTAAAAGCGATTAAGGCACACAAGATTTTTATAGTGGTTCGAACAACTTGGCCTCGTCCACTCTTCCCTATCGTGCGGGGCACCAACTTAACCAATTGGACTTAGATTAATGTGTTAGTCAACACAATACAACAGATGTTTCAAGAGTTCTCCACTCAACCAATCCCGAAATCAGAACTAGAAATCCTAGTCTGAAATCTTGCTAAACAAACTTAACCTAACTTTTGGTTTGGGTATAAGATTTGTTATGTTCCAACTGGAAATCTATCCTAGTATTTGGGTAGCCTAAAGGTAAAGGATAAGATTTCTGTGCTAAGAACTATGGGATAAACACTTAGAAAATATTCTTGATTTTGTGTTCTTCGTGTGGAAATTGCGGATAGCTTGAGCTTGATGATAATTTCTGTAACCTTACTATGAAGGTTTGATCCCATATATATAGGCATGAAATCGAACTAGCCATTGGAGAGCAATTCGAATTTCGGTCTATTTAAGGTAGGTTTGCAGGATGGATATGACGTGCACAAAGGCGGCATGGCCGAAAGCATGCAAGTTTGTCCTTTATAGCCATTTGATTGTGATTCGCCGAATCCCGCACTGTCAGCTCCGTACATACGTGTCTTGCTCTTATTGGTTATCAAGTACACTTATTCAGTGTTTGATTTACCAACTTAGTTTTACATTCTTCTTGTCGATGAACTCGTATGATTTGGTGAACCTTTGGGTTATCACGATTAAGATGACCTAATTAGTTAAAATGATCGATCTACGATTGAGTCTTACGATGTAGGTTTTCTTAGTACAACTTACGGACTCTATCTCCTTCTTCCCGATGTATGTGTCCGAGGTCTTACGGTCTTGTTCTCTGGTAGTCATCGATCTTGGTCTTCCGAGTCTTCATCTTTATGTCTTCACGATCATCGACTATCGACTTATCGATCTTGATCTTCCTTGTCTTGTCTCATCTTACGATCTTTGTGACTTATCGATCTTGATCTTCGTGACTTGCACGATCTTCGATCTTCATGACTTTCCGATCTTCCGATCTTCGTGACTTATGCGATCTTCTGATCTTCGTGTCTTGACCTATACATATTGAGTTCCCCCTCAATATGTGACCTATCTATTACATCAGTTGTCTATACATCTCAGCTGGTGATTAGTGTTTAAATATGTATTTATTATATCTGTTTCATGTGTTATTTTGGTTATTATTTGTAGCATTTTCATATATAATTTCATAAGTATAATGTAACATAGCTTGTAGATGTATTATGTGATTGTTGAGGTCATAACTTGAGTTATACTTATCCAAATTATAGGATATTGATGTTGTTGGACACCTAAGACAATGTACTAAAGCTATAAGTTTTCATATTAGTTAAATATTGCAAGTTTGGGGTCCAATTATACTCAAAAAGTCGAGACTACATTGTTGTCCAGATTTTGAATGAGTTTTGATCCAAAATACATTTTCGTATTTGGACAATATCTTGAGCTATACTAATCCAATTGACCCAATTCCAGTTGCATTGGACCACTTATCCATTTATATACAAGTTTTCTTCAGGTTAAAAAGGTCAAAAACATCGGCATAAAGGGTGAAAAGTAGAATCAATGTAAATGTTAAATTTGTCAACAAAATTCGCTACCAAATATGAAGATAGTTTGAGCCACCTCACCATTTAGGTCATAAATCTCAAACTACAAATCAAATTGCTGACATTTTGGTGTCCTTGGAAAGCTAATTCAAAGGCCTACAATTCTTATTCAGGGAGAAAATCAAGATCTGGAAGGATAGAAGGCTGAAAAAATTAATCTTTGTAGGCTGCCAAATTGAGTACAAAAGTCCACAATGTACAAACTTGAGGCCTATATAAAGGGCTCTTTGCTAACCCTTGAGGGGCATCGAATTCATCCAATTCTTGTAATATATCTATCATGAGTCTAGTATTTCTCTCAAATAAAATGAGTTATGTTTGTATTAGTATGAGTAGCTAAGTGTTTTGCTAGAGCTAGGGATGAAACTTTAGTAAAATACTAGTAAAGTTCTTGGCTTGTCAATAAAGATCTTCAAATGTATAATCTTTTTATTTATTTAATGAATTATGTTAAAGGTTTTGTTATGTTGAGACTTTGATTTGTTGTAGACATATTGGCACAATGAATGCTTAGCCTTACATATCAATAATTGATTTCATAAACTCATTAAGTTAACTAAAAGAAAATCTTCATAATTCTCTAAGTACTTAACTTTTTATCTCCCGATTGAAATCACTTGATTGTTAGATTTCAATTGAGTTATCAAAGATAGCCAAGACTAACTCTAGTGTTTTACTTAAAGTGGAATCCCAAAGCTCTAGTATTTTAAACTTTATATAAACCCTTGAAATATTACCTGCTAGTTGACATCTTTTCTTCCAAACCTCCCTGTGGTTCGACACTCGGGCTTCCGAGAAATTTTATTACTTGAGACAAATCTACACTTGGGTGTACAACTTCAAGAGTTATCAGCTGATCATCCTATCCTGATTCTAAGTCACCAGTCAGCTAACAGGTCTGATTGGTCTTAATACAACATGTTTTGGAACTTCCATCATAACTACAAATTTCCCAACACAGCACAAGAGCGTCGAATAAACTGGGTGCTGGAAACCCACGACAAGCGCGTTCCACTATGGCACACACGTTATCTAATATTTAGTCAAAATAATATTGTTGCTAGCATTGTCCGATTTTTTGGATGGTCTGCAATGTGTGTTATCAAGTAAAGTCTAGTTTAAATTAATGCAACTCGCATTACAATTTAAGAGTCAATAATATTAATTATACATGAATAATTAATTTGTTCAAACATGTCCTTTTAGTTGATGACATAATTAATCCATCAATTAATTCTAAGGCATTTGTCGATCGAAGAAAATTCTCGATTGACTTTAGATTTGATAAAAAAATTTCAGTATCGTGTTTCAATTTTCACATTTTTCTTCAATCAATATCAGTTTTATCAATCGGCTGCCGTCGCGCGCCGCCTCTCATCCACCACCTGACCATCTCTGTTCCCTCTCTCCGATCTCACGCCACCGACTCACTTTCTCCCTCAGATCTCTGATGACTAAGATGACTAATCCTCATATCAAGTCATTGAAGACTTTAAAAGGTGATCTAACTAAGATTGAAAATGAGATCGATGATATAAGCGCGGAGATTCTTATTTTGGAGGAGTCACTAGTCCGGGCCCAACGAGTGTTGGTGAGCTCCAGTAAAGTATTGAGGACCATTGGGGAATTGGAAAACTTTAATGGTACAGTTTATTATCACGAGCGCACAACTGAAAAGGCACTAATAGATTTCCGTGCACAACATCCGAATATTCAGCTTCTTATGAGGGTTGTGAGGTATGCTTGAAGAGTATTATCATCTATATGATTCTAGGCTAATTCTAGGCTACAAAATGTTGTTGCTATAATTTCTGTTTTGTTGTCTTACCTTGCATCTTATTTACTTTTTCGACTGAACTGCATACTACTAATGCTAATCAACTTGATTACAAATGTCAATGCATCAACTTGATTAATGATGATTGTGGGCATGTGTTATAGAATTGTTATGGAATGTACACCACTGTTCTCCTTTCTGTTTGGCTAATTGATAAATTCTTCTTCAATCAATAGATTTTCACGTTTATTAAAAGAAAAATATTTATTGATATCATTCTCTTGACTTTGAGTTAAATCTTCAATTCTTATTTATTTTTCCTCTTTTAATCGCAAAACATATATTTTGAAGACATGGTACTGGAGAAGATATTAAAATTAAAATTAAGTAAATATATCACGCAATCATTCTGATACAAGATCTGTAGACAAATGATTCTTTTAGCACTGGTATTACACTCTTCTTCATCGTATACAACACGAGTTCCAGTATCTCGGTCTTCAACAAGGAAACGACATCGCACATGAAGTCGGGGAGTTTAACAGATGGATGATACCTATCATATTTGAATATGTCATTATTTAGTGTTCCATTTGATTTTTAAAAGCCTAAAACATTGTTGTTGTAGGTCCCGAACGGGTTTTGTGAGGGTGGAAGTCTAGAGGGGAGGGGTGAATAGACTTCCAAAACTTTTTGTGTGGATCAGGTGTGAACTGCAGATTACCCGATCAGAGTGCTAGTGTATCAGTTTAGACTGATGTTCAATCTTACTGAGTGCCTTAGGGCAGATCAGCTTGATATCTGTCAGTTTAACTGAATGGTGCGGAAGCTTGTTTTTACCCGTGTGAAAAACCAGTTTTATCAATTCAGATTCTTAAGTCAGTTTTCAACCAGTTGACTAAGGTGTCAATCTGATCAGATCAGTTGCTTGGTGCAGACTGAGCTTAACTTAGAATATGTATGCTGTTTTAAACTCAGTTGTGTGAATAGTGTAAAGCAATAAGAAAGCAAGTAAATGCACACAAGACTTTTTATAGTGGTTCAGACGAAACACGTCTTACGTCCACTCTTCCCTTAACACAGGGGAACCTTAACCGAACTTAACCTGCGGGACTTATACCCCTCATGGGATGGCCGAGATGTTTACTGAGTTGTCACTCTACAAATTTAACCTGCGGGACTTATATCCTTCAAAGGATGGCCGAGATGTTTATTGAGTTCACACTCTACAGATGTTTATCGAGTTCACACTCAACCGAACTAGAAATCAGAAAACTAGAATCCCTAGTCTGAAATCTTCCGGGAACAAACTTAACCTAACTTGCGTTTGGGTAAAGAATGCTTGAGGGTTCCAACTGGAAATCTATCCTGGTGTTTTAGGTAGCCAAAATGCTAGTGGATAGGATTTCTTGCTAAGAACTAATGGGATGAACACTCTAAGAATAATCTTCAAATATAGTGTTCTTTGAGCGGAGATTTTGCTGTAGCTTTTTCTTCTTTTGCGGTGTCTCCGTGTTCGTTCTTTGCTAGTTGTCTCTTTTCTTCAATTGACAAACAATCCCATTTTATAGACCTCGAAATCAAAGAGCCGTTAGAGAGCAATTTGAATTTCGGGCTATATTAGGTAGGTTGTAGGATATGATTGTGACGTGCTCCGATTATCGGCGTGGCCGTAGGAATCATTAGCGCCATTTTTGTCCGCAGCGTCGTATCCCGCATTGTCAGCTCTTTTTGTGCACGTGTCGCTTTCTCCTTGGCTTTGCGAGGCGGCATTTCAGAAATTTGTCCGTTAGACGATTGATATTCCTTTTGTAGAAGATTCGTCTTGTCTGGTGTATCTTTTAGATTGTTACCAGGTGTGAGCTGACTTGATCAGGTAACTAATCAGTCTACCTTGTTGAGTCTTCAGATGCACATTGTCTTAGCTCAATATGCAGACTCTGCTGATATAGGTCTTTAGGTCTTTTGATTTTCAGGTGTCTCTGAGCCTCAGCGTATTCAGTCATACCGAGTCTTCAGGTTTGTTATTGAGTCTTCAGGTTTATCTGAGTCTTCAGGTTCATCTTAGTCTTCAGTGACTATCTGAGTCTTCAGGTTCATCTGAGTCTTCAGTGTCTTCTTGTATTCACCTGATCTTCTGACTTCTTGTCTTTTGATTTGCGCTTAGTCTTCTGATCATCTGACCTTGTTGGGAGATGAATTTAATAAAGATATGATTTTGATTAGATCCCAAAACCCCTGAGTATGACATGTTCAGAATAATCTTGAAAGTAGAGTCAGGATTCAGTTTTAGAGTATTCAAGATGATATCTGCAAAATGTATAGTCAGTAGATATAGATCAGGATAGATTTTGTTAAGTTCTGAAGACTCAGTAAGTTTCTGAAGAAACTGAAGTTTCAAAGATGAAATCAAGTTTTCGAGGTTTCAGAAGAAATCGAGAAATCAAGACTCAAAGGAGAAATCGAGGAATCAAGACTCAAAGATGAAGATTCAGTATATCAGTCAGTATATCGCTAAAAACTCAGAAGACTCTGAAGGCTCTGAAGACGCTGAAGACTCAGAAGACGCTGAAGACTCAGAAGACGCTGAAGACTCTGAAGACTTTGAAGACTCTGAAGACTTTGAAGACTCAAGACCTCAAGACTAAAACTCAAGACGCAAGATCAAGATCAAGATCAAGATCAAGAATATTGAAGGCACAAGACATATCAAGACTCAAGAATGTAATCGAAAGCTCAATATAAACCTGAATGTTCCGAGGCACTGAGAATATCTATCTCAAGGATGCAATACTGAGAAAATCGCGATTCCTTAGAAGAAAAGATATTTGCCAAGACATTCAAATGCAGACAAAAGGAACTAAGTCGAGTGTTGTTAAGGTTATATCAACTCGAGTTTGTAACCAAAAAAGAGCCGTTGAAGGTGTCTACTTTTTAGCGGAGACAAAAAAGTCAAAAAGAGGAAAAAGATTGTACCATACCGACACCGACAAAGGATGTGTCATTGTCAAAAAAAAGATGTCAAGTACAAAAGTTCGCATCGCAAAAAAGTGAAGACCGCTACATGAAAGGCTATTGCCTAAAACGTGTTAGGGAGTTTTCAAACCCTAAATATAGCCGTTCCTCACACACCATAAGAGGAAACTCACGAAGCTATCTCTCCAACGGATAGTTTTCAAAGAGTGACCTTGGTGTATGCCTATAAATACTTGTGACCCTCTACATTGTAAGGGTTTACGGAAAATTTGTAAGCAACTCAAGAGCTCAAACTTATTATCAAGATAAAGTTAAAGCACTTTCGAAAAACTTAGAATTTCCCAAGTGCTTTTATATTGAAGAGAGCTCACTAAACTAAGCCTAGCTTGATAAGACATATCCGAAGCTTAGTCGAGATATCCTAGCCTTTGCATTGTACTTCATTGTAAAGGATATCTCATCCTAGTTGGAAACCAACCGAGAAACCTCAAACCCTTGAGAAGGTAGTTGGAGTGTGTTTGTTGGTGTGAAGAGTTGTAAAGAGTTAGTAAACTATGCGGAGTAGTCGAGAAAAGCTCAGAGGTGAAGTTAGTAAGCCTGAGAGGTAGTCGAAAGCTTGTTTGTGTTTGAGTAAGTAAACTACGGAGGTAGTCAGAAAGCTCAAGGTCGGGTTGAGTAAGTAAACTACGTGGAGTAGTCAGAAAGCTCAGGGCCGAGTTGAGTAAGTAAACTACGAGGTAGTCAGAAAGCTCAGAAGTGATTAGTGAATTTCTCTGAGGATCAGAGAGAGTGGACATAGGAGCTTGAGTCTCCGGAACCACTATAAACCGCCGTGTTGTTATCAGGCTTAACATTTGCATCCTTTGAGTATGAAAGCATATTTTCCCGATATTTCAATTTTGGAATCAATCACTTTGGAAGTTGCATGTAATTGAATCACAACCTAATCACTATTCCATTAAGGGAAGGTTTTCAGCAAAGCTTAAAACGAGTATAAACTAAAGTGCCAACCATTCCAAGACATCGAGTAGCTAGAACGAGATAGTTACCAAACCGAACTTACTCTTACGAGGGTTGATAAGAAGTTAGTTATCGATCTAAGCAACTCAGAGGATCTCAAAACTTCGGGACTCGGTTGGGATTATCCGAGGTTTAAAGCAACTTCGGGATCTTTGTCTCGATGAGACTTTGACTCGAGTGATTTGTGCTTTCGGGACCTAATCTTGAGATTATCGACCCCAAAGTGACCGATAAAAAGAAAAGTTTTAAAAACACTGAACACGTGTATTCCCCCCATACACGTGTAAGACTCATTTGCACCGGGACCAACAGACCTTATCTTGGTCATCTGATACTTCGACCTGACCTATACATATTGAGTTCCCCCTCAATATGTGACCTATCTTTTACATCAGCTATCTATACATTTCAACTAGTCATCTTAATCTGATTCTAAGTCATCAGTCAGCTAACAGGTCTGACTGGTCCTATTACAACCTGTTTTGGAACTTCCATCAAAACTAAATTACAGATTTCCCAACAATTTCCACCTTTTTGATGGAACCAAAACACTTAATCACACTTAATCAGAAAAACAGATACCATGAATGGAAATGTAGATAATGTAAACAGTACATACCTCAGAAGACAATAAGATGTTGTCTTAGAATCAGTGAGATGGAATATTTTATTCAGATAGGTGTGTGCATTGTAGAATACATGAAAAGCGTACCTATCATCTGATTCAAAGTTGTCTTCCTCAGGTGTACTTGAACATTTGTAGTTCTTTGGGGATGCCAAACATCCTGTACATCCTTTGCATTAGCTTGTCTAGCTCTTCTTTTCTATGGATCCCTCATTTTTCAGCAAGTCCATAGTAGATATTCTTGAATTTAACAGGATCTAGCTTGTTGTCTAGACGCAAAGGTGGAAGGAGTATTTCAAAAGGTGGAGCTTCTGGTATTAGTGACATGATCTTGCCTTCTTTCATCACTATCTGGTAGAAGTCTGGATACTCTGTTTCTAACCAGTTCCGAAATTCATCATCATTTTCAGTCTGATCTTGATGAATTGGAATCTTCTCCAGGATGTAGACGTCACATAACCATTCTCGACGATCGATCCCATGCAGAAGCGGATCTTTCTTGTACAGAGGATGCCTTTAACAGTCTTGGGAAGGGCATTCTTCTCCCAAAGCAATCTCCTCTCTTTGTAACCGTTCTTCCTCTTCCTTCCGGATGTAGCGATGTTCGATCCCTTAGCCTCTGCTAACTTACGCTTCTTGATTGCGGCCTCTCTTATTCTCTGTCTTATACGCTCTTGAACTTGTTCAGAGTCATCCCGCTTTGGTGGAGAATATTTGGCCTTGTCTACGATCTTCTTGATTCTTTGTCATCATCTTGCATTTGCCTTTCTTTTCCTCGAGTACGCTTTCGAGTTCATCTTGTTCGTCTTCTTTGACTAATTTCTTAGCGAGTTCAAGGCTCTTGGCACGATCATCGATTTTCATTCTTTTTACGAGCGAGCGAAGAAAAGTCTTCAATCTTGTCGACTCTGGCGGTAACCTCTGAAAAGAGCACTTTTACCTTTCGGCGATCTCTTTGCTATGTTGCTCCACGGTTTCTTTCATTTCGCAACGAGATCGGTAGATGGAGTGGTTGGCAAGTCGAATCTGATGGTTTTTGGTAGAGATGAAAAAGTTACCAAGCTGGTAATGCGAGTCATTTTTCTTTCTTTCTCTTTATTCTCTTTTCCTTCCCCCTTTTTGGTTTCATCAAAGAGGTTGGACATCTTCTTGGTTGTAGAAAGCGGTTAATTGCCGTGAGATCTCTCTCTGAGTTCTCGACAACAAGAGGAGTGATCTCGAGCGGTGGCGGAAGGTCTTGAGATTGTAGAAAGCGTCGAGAGCGATTTCGATTTCTGTCTTGCTCTTTTCTGTAGAAGCTAGAAAATGTTTCCAACCCATATCCAAGTGGTTGTTGGTTTTGTCAAGGATGCCTGCAGACACTTTCCAAAAGTACTGCGGTTCCGATTGAGCATCTCTCGAATGCGAGGAGAGTTTGTCGATCGAGTTTGAGCTTCTCGACAAGAGGATTTACTAGTTGCATTACTTGACAAGGATGTCATTGTGCATCCTAACCGTGTGACTTCGTTCCTTGTCAACTAGTTTTTTCTTGCTCATCTTTAATTCACTTCATCGATCTGCACGGAAGGCCTGCGAATTTATCCTAGCTCGAGCTCCCCAACCCATTTTCTGTGACCAATATGCGTGATAATTCACAACTTTCTTCAAAGAAGATATACACTATCCTAGCTCACTTAATGTGTTGATTAGACAAACATTATGGAGTTTACCTGAAGATTTCTAAAATGAAGAGTTTTTCCTGATTGAATAAATGCAGAAGTGTGTTCATCTCCACGCGTGGTTGTTGGATTAATGAGGATAATACCAATCTATTTGAGTGAGTACATTCATTCATCGTAGCAAATGTAGGACGTATTTTTCCGCTTTCCACTAACGACCTATAATCATTAAACAGGGGTAGGTTATGCGATCTGTTGCACACAACTTATACTTTTTAGAGAAAACAAAATAACATCTTTTAGTTAAATCACTAATATATTTAAATACATTGAAGTTGCATGGTGCACCTAGTGCATATAACGTTTTTGTCAACAAGAAAATTGAGATTGATTCAAACAAACATCATCTACGTTCATAAAAATTGTATATAAACTGAGTTTTAAATAAACAATTTTAGAGTTGTGAAAATAGTGCATGGCAATTCTAATAGGCAAGTGTAACTGAATAAGCATTCTTGTGATAGAATTGAAACAGACTAAAAAGACAGTTAAATCATGATTCAAATAACTCACATTGTTAGATGATGACCTTCGTGACATTAAACTACCAACACTTTATGCGTTTCTAGGTGGCACAGTCGATGTTAACCGGTAATCGATTTCAGAATCGACATCGAAAATAGCCATTTTGTTTATGGGAGGCCCACCTTTATCTCCATCATTATTTATATGCAATCTTCTGAGTATAATGATATAGTGTATAAGAGCTCATCGTAGCAGTCTGTTCAAATGCAGCCTTGATCCCATCCTGAATCTTCTAAGTATAATGATCTAGGGTATAAGAGCTCATCGTAGCAGTCTGTTCAGATGTTGAAGCCTTGCCAAGTCGGGTCTCATCTGCAGCACCCATTCTTGGTTCATCGGCATCTCCCTCATGATCTGTAGGAGGTTGAACGGTTTCCTCCCTGTTATCAGCAATACCGAACCTTTCGTGAATCAACCATCTAATATCATCACCAGATGCTAATTCAACAGCACTTTCAATCCCAGCATTGTTTAAACATTTCAACTCCAAGTCTACAAAGAAATATGATCCCAGAGTTGTCATTAGAATCAGAAATTCTTCAATGCTCTTCAGTCTGATATCCCTCCAGAACACTATCTCTTCTATCTGTTGCTGGATGCCAGGATGTTGATCCAATTCAGGGCATAGATCCAGCAGATACTCCTTGATCTGTTGCTTCATTATCCTTATGATGGTGCTTTCTGGAGCAGGTGAAGCAAGCACGGTTCTGGTATTGAAGGGATTATGAGAGACGGACACTCGCTTGTCGGATCTCTCAGGCTCTTGTGACTTGATTGGAGATTGGGATATTTGTGGTTCAGGTTCGTTTTCAGCGTGTTGAGGGTGTTCAGTTTCCTGAACGGGTTCATTGATTGGTGGTGTGGGAGATGTTGGTGATCTGATAGGCGAGGGTGAAGGTGAGAAGGTTTTGTGGGGAGAGGATGGTGGTGATGATTTTCGAGGAGAGGGTGATGGTGATTTGGAAGTGGGCGTTGGCGATCTTTCTCTTTGGAAGATCTTGGTGAGAGGCAAAGAATCAAATGGTGATTCTTCCTCAGGTTGCTCCACTTCTGTCCCTCTGACAGATTTCTCTCCTTCTGCTGCGATCATCTACTCTTCTCTTACTTCTCTGATAGTTGGCTCGAGCGGATTTGCTATCTCTTAAATGCGATCTCACTTGCATCAGATCTTCGTTCTCGCGACTTCTTTGGGCGAGAACATGGAGCGATTTTTCGAGGAGATGAGACTCTCTTCCGACATTTCCATTTGAGCATCGGGTTTCTTGGCGAGATCCTTCCTCTTCATCCTCTTCTCTCGAACGGCCTTTTCCTGCACTTCAGACGATGCAGTTGCCTTATCTTTTCCCTTCTTTTCTCCCTTGGGTTTGGGCATATAAGGAGTTGGATCCTCATCAGATTGTCCAGGTAGGGACTCATCTTTGCCCAATATGGCCTTGTGCTTTACTTGGTATATCTTTGCTCCATTCTCGTTCCATTTATAATTGCGTGGCGGCTTATCCGTGAGAATGATAGAGATTTTGTGTATGAATGAGCACTTGGAAGATAAGCACACTTCATTGCTCGGGTCGATTCGAACTTCAGGAGTCTTTTCTCGATCTTGCTTTGACCATACCCAACCAATCGATATCGAAGCCTTCTTGATTAGTGCGACCATGACACTTATCTTGTACGAAGTATCGTGATCAAGACCGAGGGTTGAAACATGATCACCTACGAACAATTTCAAGAAGAAGGCGATATTTTCTTCGAGATAGGAGGCTTTGGCGTTAAATCGTGGTTCTTCTTATTTCTTTGGTCTCACTTTTTCGGCTTCAAGAAATTCCCTTTCTCCTACAGCAGTCGTGTAGGTCTCTGGATTGATGCTTCCTCGAGTTAGGCCGAATATCCTCTGGAGATCGTCATTCGACACTCGCACTTCCAGTCCTCCAATGGAAGAAATCAGTCAAAGCATCAATGTCTTCATCCTCTCAACAGATTGTATAGAAACTCGAGCTTCATGTGCGTGGACGATATTCTGATGTGTAGAGCAATAACATTCAAGTCCACACGCTCGCAAGCACTCCAGAATTTCCAGCGATTCAGGGTCTGAGGTGATGGTGAAGACTACGTACTTTTCATCAATGATGTCTTTCTTCATCGATGAAAAATTGCGAACTTTTTCCTTGGCACGGTCGTGAAACAAGATGTCTTTATCAGCATGCGATATGCAAATTGATGTTTAGTTTGAGTAAGATATTTCAATAAATTCAGTCAAACTAGTAATTTTAGCATCAATTTAGCAAATAAGCGTTTAGATCTAATAAAAATTACAGAAATATAACATCACGATTTGTAAACCTAGGTACCAGAGAGAAAAATGAGATCATGCAATTAATTAAAACAAGAGATTACCGTAAATTGATTGAAAGATTTAGAAATCGGAAGAGTAGAATCAATTGATCTCGAAAGTAATTCTCTGAAGATTTTTTGAAAAAATTTGATCTTTTAAGAACTTTGAGAAGACGAAGTAGTGGAAAGAGGTTTTTTTCTGAAAAGATTTGGATTTTATAGAAAACGAGGGAAAACCTTTTTGCACAACTTTCCAAAGTACTCAAGTATCCGTGTTTTGAAATCAGTGGCTGAGATTAGTCGGCCAAAAAGTATTTTGATCGCAAGGTTGAGAAAAGTAGTTTTCTCGTATTTTGGACTCGAAAAATCGCAATAAAACGTTTTGAAAACATTTTCCCAAGTCCGCATTAAAAGCTTTGCAGAGCATGCGTCATGAACAGAGTAAAATAAATCAATTATTTAAATAACGCATATAAGGTATTCAGAAAGAGATAAATAAGAGAGATTCAGTCGATCGATTGATATTGTAATCAATCAGTTACCACGGTGATCTGATCTGGTACTTTGTTGACTTATCTGATGGTTGCCTCATGCATTTCCCAACAATATCTCACTTATCTGATCAGATTCTTGCTTGATTTTAGGTTTAAGGGCTCCTAGCTTAAAGATCCTTCAAGGCTCGCTCTCGCTCCTCACTCCGAGACTCTAAGAGTGCCTTTCAGGATTCTAGAAGCTTCTCTGCGCCCCCTGGGTCGGAGAGTCTAAGAGCATCAGCTCTTAAAATCTCTCTCTCTCCTTCCCTGCCTAGGGTTGTCTTAGGGCTTATGGTTTATGACCTCCGGGTCTTCTTGTACTTGTAATACCACTTGACGATAGCTTGTAGCACTTGTAGCTTGTGATATCACTTGTAACTTGTAAATCTGACCTCCAGGTCTTTATTAATGAAAAACTCTGTTATTCCATTGCTGTGTTGTTTCTTCTGACTTATGCGATCTGTAGCTTTAAACTTGACTTGCTTGTTGACTGTAGCTTTAATCGACTTATAAAGTAATCTTCCAATCTGATCAGTTCCCCTTGTCGATATATCTTGAACTGATCTGCTCCTTGTCTGAACTTCAGATCGGCTACTTATCTGACTTTCTGATCTGCTCCTTATCCGAACTTCAGATCGGCTCCTCGTTTGGTCGTCAGATCAGTTGAGATTCCTAACTCAACTGATTTCACTTAACTTGGTTAGTCTTTTAACCAACTGGTTCTGGAGATCAGTCCTTCAACCATATCTGGTGCATTTTCTCCAAGATCCAAAAGCCCTAACTTCGTTGCATAACTCTCTCGAATCGATCTCGCTAGCGGCTTAGTTAAGATATCGACTTTTCCTTGTCAAGATGGATCTTTTTCCATCCCCGATATTCTTCTTTTTCAACGTGATCTCGATAAAATGGTGTCGACATCCACATGCTTGCATCTTGTATGTAGAACGAGATTCTCGAAAGTGATTACAATAAAGACTATTATCATCACAGAATATAGGTAATGCGTTCTTGGCCGATGTTGTAATCCTCACCGCCGACTTAGACAGAAAGCTTGGGAACAACAAATTTCTGCGACCCATATATTCTTCTTCAAGAAGTAGATGTCGCGAATCGACGCCTCGCTTCTTCGAAACCAAGAGATCGGTTTATTTTATTTAAACCCGACATGATCCCGAGGTTGACTTTCTGTCGATTCTGCAACCTCCGTAATCTGAATCAGAATACCCACTAAGCTCTAGATTATCATCTGATGGGTAAAATAAACCAAGGTTTACTGTCCCCTTCAGATACTTGAGAATCCGCTTAGCTGCTTCTAGGTGGCTTTGCATTGGATTTGCTTGAAATCGGCGATACACCTCTTTGCAAAAAGTAATGTCCGGTCTGGCTGGCGGTCGGTATAGTAGTGATCAATCGTAGAGCTCTATATTCTTTCGATTAACTTTCTGACCATCTTCATCTGGATCCATCTTGAACCCGGTCATCATGGGAATTCGCTTCTTTGTAATGTTGAACTCCAAACTTTGCCAAAGAGATTCCTTGTGTACTTCGCCTGGCAGATGAATATCCCTTCTGTACTCTGCTTGACTTGTAAACCCAGAAAGTAATTCATCTGACCCATCATGGACATCTCGAACTTCCCTTGCATCAATTTGCTGAACTTCTCACATAGCTTCTTGTTGGGAGATCCGAAGATGATGTCGTCCACGTAAATCTGAACCATCAGAATATCTTCTCCATCTTCTATTCTGAATAAGGTTATATCCACTATTCCTTTAGTGAACCCATTTGTCTATCAAGAACCAAGAGAGTGTATCATACCAAGCTCGAGGAGCTTGTTTCAGGCCATAAAGAGCTTTTCTTAAACGGTACACTTGGTTGCCTTTTTCAAAGCCTGGAGGTTGTTCGACATAAACTTCCTCTGCTAGTACCCCATTTAAGAATGCACTCTTTACATCCATCTGATACACAATGAACCCTCTGTGGGCAGCATATGCCAGAAACAGCCGAATGGCTTCTAGGAGCGACTGGTGCAAAGGTCTCATCATAATCAATTCCTTCTGATTGTGAATACCCCTTAGCAAACAAGTCTTGCCTTATTCCCCTGGGTTATGACATTTTTTCATCTCTCTTGTTCTTGAATACCCACCCATTGCCAATTACGTCTTGATGAGTTGGTTACGTCCACCAATTTCCAAACTTGATTCCTCTCAAACTGTTCGACTCCTCTGCATGGCTAGAATCCATCTTGCGTCTTGTAGAGCTTCCTCTCATGTAGTTGGTTCCTTCAAAGACGGATAACAACAAAGACATGGCACTTTCACCAATTTGATGTCTAGTTTTGACTCTATCGATGGGTCTCAGATAATCAAATCCGTTGGATGACCGTAATCCAGTCCTTACATTCGATGTGTGTGTCTGTTTGGAGAACATCATCCATATCGATAGTAGTTCATTACTAATGATTGGGAGTGGTCGGAATTATGATCCACTTGATAAGAACATGTCTCAGCTGATGTTGGACTCATCATGTGCTGATGTATGTTCATAGGAACTTCAGGAGTTCCCCTGAACCAGATGGTTCAGTTGATACTATCTCACCGTAACAACTTCTTTCACCGATTGTTGCGCGTACCTTCCGATGATTTACTGTTGAATCGGCAAGATCAAGTTCAGGATGTACAGCATTACGTGTTCAGTTCTTTCTCCTTGATGCTTAACCGATCCATTTTCTCGCAAGGTCGTGTAGCGGTTGATCCGGTACGGCTTTTGTTACGAGGGACTTTCTCTTGTTCTGAAGATGTCTCATCAAAGACCACATGGGGTGTTTCTTCCACAACTAAGGTTCGTTTGTTGTAAACTCTGAAAGCCTTGCTGGATGAGGAATATCCTAAGAATATGCCCTCATCTGACTTGGCCTCAAAAGTCTTCAACTGACTTTTCCCATTGTTGTGTATGAAACACTTTGCACCCAAAAAACATGGAAGTATTAAACACGAGGTTTTCGTCCTTCCACGATTCATAAGGTGTTTTGAAGTGAGTCCTAGTCGAGAACATCTGCTTACGAGTATGGCATACGGTGTTGATTTGCCTTTCGTAAATGGCTTGGTGTGGCATGTTCAGCTAACATAGTGCGAGCAACTTCCTTGAGAGTTCTGTTTCTCCGTTATGCTACTCCATTTTGTTGTGGCGTTCTTGCGGTACCGACGTTTCATGTCAGATACCAAACTTCAGTGCAAAAATCGTTAATAAAGGAATTCAGAACTCAGACCTTTATCCGATCCGATTTTTACCATCTCGACACCCTTCTCGTTTTGTAGCTTCTTGAGCAAACTCGGGTATCTTTGTCGTTGTCTAGTTCTTCTTGTATAAGAATACAACCCAAGTAAACTTGGAATAATCATCCACGATTACTAGAGTATATTTGTGTCCACTGAGACTGACTGGTGTAACTGGTCCGAATAGATCCATATGGAGCGATTTTAAAGACTTTCTTTGGATGCCGGGTCGTGTATTCCTTGAATGAGGCTTTTAACTTATTTTTTCCTTCCGACATAAGACATGTATCGATCTTTGGAGAATATCTCTTTGGAAGTCCTCAACCAAAGACATCCTAGCTATCTTGTTAAGAGTCTTGAAGTTCAGATGACTCAATCTTTTGTGCCAGAGCCAACTGCTACTTTTGGAACTCTTAACAATTAAGCATGTATTCTTTGGGCAACTGTTCCAATCTGCTGTTTAGATTGTGCGTTTCCTTGAACCAGTTAGCAAGGTTTATTGAGTGACTCGATTCCTAATCGTACACTTGTCGCTCGAGAACTCAACGCTGAATTCGTTGTCGCAGAATTGTGATACTGATAGTAGATTGTGCTTTAATCCTTCGACATACGAGACTCCAGTTATTTGTACATCATCATTCTCTGTTGTTCTCAATCCTTTGGTAAAAACCAAAGTTATCATCACCGAAGAGTATACGTGGGCCTTCTTGTTCTTTGTAAGAGGTAAGGAGATGTTTGCTTCCAGTCATGTGCCTTGAGCATCCACTATCGATGTACCAGATAGTTGCTTGTACACCTCCTTTGTTGGCCAGTCCCAAGCGAACCTGCAATCAAATCAGGCTTTAGGTACCCCTTTGAAATTGGGTCCTGGGGGGTTAGTGGTGGATTTAGGGATCCACACAAACAGAGCACTTCTATGAAAATCAGATAGATTAGAAGGTCTGATTTGTCTCCCATACATATCAACATAATCACACGTCTCTTTATATTCTTTCTGATTAGTATGATTATTCGCGTGAGCCTTGGATGACATAGAAGACTTGGGATTTTTCTTTATATTTTATCTTCTTTTAATCCGGTGTGGCGGTCAAGATAGCCTAGATCTCTGGTTATAAGGGTAGGTACGATCGCTACCATCAAAAGATTCATATCTTTTTTGGCATAGGTGGTCTTTTGCGGTTTACCTATAGCTTGCTTATTAGGCGGTGACCTTGATTGGGTCTCAGATTAGATTTCCTTCTACGGGTTGTCTCTTTCGATACCAAATCTGGCCGATCGAGTTGAGGTTTCTTGGAAGAACCGGGTTCTTCTGTTGATTCTCTACTGATGCTTTATCGATTGGGGTCCATTTACATTCCCTTTTCGATTAGGCACCGCCTTTACTTGCTCAAAGTCTTTTTCCCCTTATCAGATACAAGTTTAGCTTTTAGTGTATCTTTGTCAGAGACTCGTTTGATTACACCCTTCTAAAGTGAATCAAACGGGGCTTTTGAGGATGTAGAAGGGTTCTCATACCCAATTCCCTTCTTGTTAGTCGACGTTTGAAAATAGGTGTTCATATCTTGAGCGGTTTTGATGACTTCGTGAAAACCTCTATTTTCTTTAAGCAAACTATCCTCGGTAGAGATTTTAGACTCTCGTGTAGTCGGAATAGCTCATCAAATTTAGCTTGAAGGATTTTGAAATTATCACTTCTTTGTCGTTTGTTGATTGCTAGTCGATCTTTGATCATTTTCTCCGATCGTAAGATTTAACTTTTAATGTTAAGTTCCTCGTTACCTTACGGCGGTTTAGTGATTTCGGTTCAAGAGTTTTTATCGAGAGTTTTTTCTTTAACAAAGCCGATTATTTCTGATCCTTAGCTTGCCATTTTCAGCTTCCACTATTGTATAAGTGTCTACTGCATTAGAGAGATCATCAAGCAATTGCTCAGAGTAGAGCTGCAAGTCAATCTCTCCAGCAGGTGTGCTAATGATAGCAGGTGTGGAAATTGAAAAAGCAGAAGGTTTGGAGGTTACCTCAGATTGGTCCTCCTTGGCCATCAGGCAGACTTCATCGTCATCTGAAGAGAATATCAGATCTTCATGCTCGTGGAAGTCAACAAAGCTTATCGAACGAAGTCTTCTCGGATGAGTAGCGAGTCCTCGAAGGCGGATAAGAATCATCAATTCGGATGTGTCGACGTGATTTCTATCTCGAGGCATTGTTCTCTTCTTGTTCAATTTCTCTTCTCTTTCTCTCGAGTCGGTCGCAGGGTCGGTCTTTGTAGTGACTGGTTTCTACCATGATTGAAGCACGATCCTCGATCTACGGAACTCCCTCTGCCAGGTGAGTCACTCCGTCTGTAGGATTTGTCAGGTGACTTCCCTTTCTGATGGTAATATGAACTCCTTCTGTCAGATCTGTTATCTCTTCTCTCATCTGTCAGATCATCTCTTTTCTTTTCTTCTCTGTGATCTCTTCGATCATCAGATCTGGTTCTTTCCAGTGATCTGTCAGTTGGCCTCCTGTTTCTTCTGTTGTCTTGATAGTCACTGTAGAATCTCCGATACTTACCAAGCTGAGTATCTGTTCTTTCAAGTTTTGCAAGTAGAGCGATCTGTCATTACCTTGACTCATTATGTTTCCAATAGGTTCAGTGGCCTTCGATCTGCTGCTGGTTGCTTTAAATGCAACTGATTTAGACATTGAGGCTTCAGCAGGCGTCTTGTCTTCATCTACTTGTCCTCTTTCGACTAAATCGAACTCGTGAGCTTTAAGGCTTAGGAACAAGCTACTCGGCTTCATCTTTGAAATGTCTTGGCAATCCTTGATTACCGTGACTTTCATGTCCCATTTCTTGGTGAGAGATCTTAGGATCTTGTAGTTGATATCTTTGTCTGACATCTCTCTACCAAGTTCTCGTAGTTTATTTACTGACATGGTGATCCTCCCATCGAGCTCGTTGATGGTCTCGTTGGGCAAAATCTTTAGCTTTTCGAACTTCATCGGTCAAACATTGTAGTCTCATTTGTCTTTGATCGATCATTTCCTTCAAGATATCTCAAAGCAAAGAGTATCCCACATTGCTTTCGCGGTTTTGAGATACTTTGTCTTCTTCTTTTTGTGACTTTATCCATCGCCTTCATGATTATATGCCCTGGCGATTGTATCTAGAGTATACAACTTTCTTTCTTTCGCATCCATCGTATTCGGGCTTTTTTCGCATAAGACTTCTCGATGCAATGTTCGGATCTCCTCCAACCGCTTTGGGTTGTCGGATATATGATGATGGGTCCTCGCTCAATGACTTCCATCATTCTCGCCGCTTATCGATCCTAGATGGTTGCACATATATATGGCCCAATCTGTGATACTCATCAATTGAAAACTTAGGCAAATCATGGTACATGCGGAGGTATTATCCATGCCGAAAGTGATTTTGAAAAACGAATGAGTTTTGAAAAATAGTTTTTCAAGATCTGTTCAAATGACCACAAAGATTCTTCCTCAAGAATCGATGATACTCAAAGCCTGTGGTCTGTAGTACCACTGCTCTGATACCACTTGTAGGTCCCAAACGGGTTTTGTGAGGGTGGAAGTCTAGAGGGGAGGGGTGAAAAGACTTCCAAAACTTTTTGTGCGGATCAGGTGTGAACTACAGATTACCCGATCAGAGTGCTAGTGTATCAGTTTAGACTGATGTTCAATCTTACTGAGTGCCTAAGGGCAGATCAACTTGATATCTGTCAGTTTAACTGAATGGTGCAGAAGCTTGTTTTTACCCGTGTGAAAAACCAATTTTATCAATTCAGATTCTTAAGTCAGTTTTCAAATTGATTGACTAAGGTGTCAATCTGGACGATCATTGCTTAGTGCGATCGAGCTTAACTTAGAATATGTATCTTCTTTTTAAACTCGGCCATTGTGAATAGTGTAAAGCAATAAGAAAGCAAGTAAATGCACACAAAACTTTTTATAGTGGTTCAGACGAAACCCGTCTTACCTCCACTCATCCCTTAACACAGGGGAACCTTAACCGAACTTAACCTGCGGGACTTATACCCCTCATGGGATGGCCGAGATGTTTACCGAGTTCTCACTCTACAAACTTAACCTGCGGGACTTATATCCTTCAAAGGATGGCCGAGATGTTTATTGAGTTCACACTCTACAGATGTTTATCGAGTTCACACTAAACCGAACAAGAAATCAGAAAACCAGAATCCCTAGTCTGAAATCTTCCGGGAACAAACTTAACCTAACTTGCGTTTGGGTAAAGAATGTTTGAGGGTTCCAACCGGAAATCTATCCCGTGTTTTAGGTAGCCAAAAATTTAGTGGATAGGATTTCTTGCTAAGAACTAATGGGATGAACACTCTAAGAATAATCTTCAAATATAGTGTTCTTTTGAGCGGAGATTTTGCTGTAGCTTTTTGCTTCTTTTTGCGTGTGTCTCCTGTTTTCTTTTTTGCTAGTTGTCTCTTTTCTTCAATTGACAAACAATCCCATTTTATAGACCTCGAAATCAAAGAGCCGTTGGAGAGCAATTTGAATTTTGGGCTATATTAGGTAGGTTGTAGGATATGATTGTGACGTTCTCCGATTATCGGCGTGGCCGTAGGCATCATTAGCGCCGTTTTTATCCGCAATGTCGTATCCCGCATTGTTAGCTCTTTTTGTGCACGTGTCGCTTTCTCCTTGGCTTTGCGAGGTGGCATTTCAGAAATTTGTCCGTTAGACGATTGATATTCCTTTTGTAGAAGATTCGTCTTGTCTGGTGTATCTTTTAGATTGTTACCGGTGTGGTGACTTGATCGTAATGGCGATCGATCTACCTTGTTGAGTCTTCAGATGCACATTGTCTTAGCTCAATATGCAGACTCTGCTGATATAGGTCTTCAGGTCTTTTGATCTTCAGGTGTCTCTGAGCCTCAGTGTATTGATCATACCGAGTCTTGAGTTTGTTATCGAAGTCTTCAGTTTATCCGAGTCTTGAGTTCATCCGAGTCTTGATGACTATCCGAGTCTTCGAGTTCATCCGAGTCTTGATGTCTTCTTGTCTTCACCGATCTTGACTTCTTGTCTTTCGATTTGTGCTTAGTCTTCTGATCATCTGACCTTATCTGGGTCATCTGATACTTCGACCTGACCTATACATATTGAGTTCCCCCTCAATATGTGACATATCTTTTACATCAGCTATCTATACATTTTAGCTGGTCATCTTAATCTGATTCTAAGTCATCAGTCAGCTAACAGGTCTGACTGGTCCTATTACAACCTGTTTTGGAACTTCCATCAAAACTAAATTACAGATTTCCCAACAGTTGTTCCTATGATGATATTCTCTGGGATCACAACAATGTCCCATGCATTCTTGTGTTGGCTTCTCATATTTAAGATCAAGCTTGGTAGCAAACGAGCTACGCTAGGAAACTCAGCGCCTTACTGGACTAGCATAATTTTATTAGAGTTGTATATCAAGTTCTCCTCAATCTGCTTGAAGACTTTCATGGGCTTTCGTGAGAAGCCTTCACTGATATACTCAGGTTTCTAAGGCTTGGAGTTCCTTCTGTTTTGATGATATGGTTTGTTATCTTCCTTCACAATTTGTATATTGTTAAAATTTTGGAAAACAGTTTTTCTTGCTTATTTTAATTCCCTAAAATTGAGTTAATTTCTATTAATTATGATGTGTAGCTTGGAGTTTTGGTCATTCAACGTTGTTGTTCTTTTACTCGATCTTCTCCCAAACCCGAAACTAGAGACGTCAACATTGTTGATAAGGTTGTATATCAATAATATAACCTTTTGAAATTTAACAAAACCAAGTAATTTTCCATGTTGAAAATTTATTGCTTCTTTCCCACAGCCTTAATATTTACTCGATAGATTATACGATCTCAGTTGGCCTATGTGGAGTAGTGAGGTGATTATAGTTGTTTATATTCTCATAATATGAATATATCATGCAATCATTCTGATACAAGATTTGTATACAATTGACTTTTTATTCCTGTTCTTATATAATAAACACTTCAGCACAAGAGTGTCGAATAAACTTGGTGCTTGAAACCCACGACAAGCATGTTCCACTATATTTGTGGCTGTAATAATTTCCAAAGCAGTGGGTTTGATTGTCGTAACCACAACATAATTTGGTTCGACACATTTGAGGAAAGCTTTATAACAATGAAACACACGTTATCTAATATTTAGCCAAAATAATATTGTAGCTAGCATTGTCCGAATTTTTGGATGGTTTGCAGTGTGTGTTATCAAGTAAAGACTAGTTTAAATTAATGTAACTTGCATTACAATTTAAGAGTCAATAATATTAATTATATATGAATAATCAATTTGTTCAATCGTGTCTTTTCCAGTTGATAACATAGTTAATTCATCATTTAGTTCTAAGGCATTTGTTGATCGAAGAAAATTCTCGACTGACTTCATCTTTGACAAACAAATTTCAGTATCATATTTCAATTTTTCACATTTTTCTTCAATCAATAAATTTTCACCTTTATAGTTTTTCTCTATGACTACTTGTTTATTAAAAGTAAAATATTTGATATCATTCTCTTGACTTTGAGTTAAATCTTCAATTCTTATTTATTTTTTCTCTTTTAATCGCAAAACATATATTTTGAAGACATGGTACTGGAGAAAATATTTAAATTAAAATTAAATAAATATATCACGCAATCATTATAATACAAGATTTGTAGACAATTGACTTTTTATTTTTGTTCATATATAATAAACACTTCAACACAAGAGTGTCGAATAAACTTGGTGCTGGAGACCCACACAAGCGCGTTCCACTGTATTTGTGGCTGTAATAATTTCCACGTAATGGGTTTGATCGTCGCAACCACAACATATTTTGGTTCGACACATTTGAGGAAAGCTTTACAACAATGACATACACATTATCTAATATTTAGCCAAAATAATATCTTTCTTTAGCATTATCCCGAACTTTTTGGATGGTTTGCAGTGTGTGTTATCAAGTAAAGACTAATTTAAATTAATGCAACTCGCATTACAATTTAAGAGTCAATAATATTAATTATATATGAATAATCAATTTGTTCAAACATATCTTTTTCAATTGATAACATAGTTAATCCATAAATTAATTCTAAGGCATTTGATCGAAGAAAATTCTCGACTGACTTCAGCTTTGACAAACAAAATTCAGTATCGTGTTCCAATTTTTCACATTTTTTTATTCAATCAATAGATTTTAACCTTTATTGTTTTTCTCTATGACTACTTGTTTATTAAAAGTAAAATATTTATTGATATCATTCTCTTGACTTTGAGTTAAATCTTCAATTCTTATTTATTGTTTCTCTTTTAATCGCAAAACATATATGTTGAAGACATGGTACTGGAGAAAATATTAAAATTAAAATTAAATAAATATATCACGCAATCATTCTGATACAAGATTTGTAGGCAATTGACTTTTTATTTTTGTTCATATATAATAAACACTTCAACACAAAAGTGTCGAATAAACTTGGTGCTGGAGACCCACACAAGCGCGTTCCACTGTATTTGTGGTTGTAATAATTTCCACCGCAGTGGGTTTGATCGTCGCAACCACAACATATTTTGGTTCGATACATTTGAGGAAAGCTTTACAACAATGATACAAACATTATCTAATATTTAGCCAAAATAATATTGCTGCTAGCATTATCCGACTTGTTAGATGGTCTGCAGTGTGTGTTATCAAGTAAAGACTAGTTTAAATTAATGCAACTCGCATTACAATTTAAGAGTCAATAATATTAATTATATATGAATAATAAATTTGTTCAAACATGTCCTTTTCAGTTGATAACATAGTTAATACATCAATTAATTTCTAAGGCATTTGATGATCGAAGAAAATTCTCGACTGACTTCCGCTTTGACATACAAATTTAAGTATCGTGTTCCAATTTTTCACATTTTTCTTCAATCCATAGATTTTCTCCTTTATTGTTTTTCTCTATGACTACTTGTTTATTAAAAGTAAAATCTTTATTGATGTCATTCTCTTGACTTTGAGTTAAATCTTCTATTCTTATTTGTTTTTCCTCTTTTAATTGCAAAACATATATTTTGAAGACATGGTACTGGAGAAAATATTAAAATTAAAATTAAAATTAATTAAATAAATCATAAATTATTGTTGACCAGTAAAAAAATTTACGAGTTTACATTTTAATTTCATCTCATTATCAATGAAAAAATTTTGTTATGTAAGAAATTTTAATATATTGTTGTCGTGGCGACTAGGTTATTTTCCAGGATATAACTTAAAATATTTAGAACTTAAATATGAGCGTAAGCCACAGACAAAGTTCGATGCATGGACCTCCATTAAAAAAAAAAAAAAAAACCTTTGCCCGTCTGGGACATCACACCTGTTGAGAAAATTTTGGGAATTTAAATATATGACATATATATGACACGTATATGAATATAGCCCCTAAAAATTTATGAAATTTTCAGGCCTGAGTCGGCTGACTCTGATGCGAACGAGGGTTTTTGGACCCAATAATACGTACAAGATTTTATGGCAAGGAATTGTCCTACTTTTACAACTAAAGTTAGTGGGCAAGATTTTCCAAGATATATTCCAAAATTTGGCAAGATTCCCAAGGAAGATCAAAATTATCATATCTTTACTGTTTTTATTTATTGTATATGCTAGATTTCATTTTTGTCCTTTAATTTTCATTCAAGTATATTGCGTATAGATTTAGGATGAGATTTAGTCTTTTTTGGAGCAGATTTGGTCCTGTTTTTTGTCCTATAAGCATGTGGAAGATTTTTCTTTGTTTTTAATCAGGAAAATAATAAAAAACCTCTTGACAACTTTCTCAAAACCTAAATGTTTCTTGCCAACCTGATTTGGGGCAACAATTATTATCGTTCTTTGCGTATTATTTGTGTTTTGCGATCGCGGTTCTCATCAGACTCATTCGACTCAAGAGCCAAACGGACCTGGTCGTTGACTTATTGCTCAATTTATTTAATTTACATGCATTATTTATATAAAATTTGTTAATTACATTTGAAATGAGAAAAATAATAGTTTGTTATTTTTATAGGTAAAATGATTTTTTTATAAGTAAAACATGAGTTTATTATTTATTGGAATTAATTGAATGAGTGAGTCGAGAAATGAGTTAAAGATCAAGAGAAAAACAAACCAAATACAAGAGAATAGGAATCCCAAAAAAATTAATTTCAACAAATTAGAGGCTAGCCATATTTCAGCATTAATTTATTAGGGAACTATATACAATTAATTATACATCTCTAAATAAGTTCGAACTTTTAAATAAAATGAAATTCTTTCATGATATCAAATTTTTTAAGCTCACGTCCATGTCGTTGGTACAAATATCGTTGATAGCAACTATATTCATATTAAATTATATATTTGTTGGACCTCCTCAGTCCTCCCAATGATGGAGCTAATTGCCTAGAGGATAATTCAACCCGCAAGTGAGGAAGAGTATTAGGAAATCTCTTTATCTACTAAAGATGAATCACCCCCTATTCACCATAAGCTCTTATTTTGAAATACTCTCATTCTATTCATTTGAGTTATTTATGGTATTATACCTCATTTATGTGTTCAAAAAATATAATTTAAGTTATGAATAAGTTTAAATATAATGTATTTTTCATAGTATCGATACAATATTTTAATCACCAGTTCAACACGCTATATAATTGGAAACAAAACGAGCTATAATATTAAATTTTTTTACAATAATTGAACTGAACTAATGAAACTAAATAAAAATTTAAACTAATGCAATTTTTTTTCAACCTGCGTAATACGCGGGGTTTAATTCTAGTTATATATATATATATATAAATAATTAATTTCACACTTTCGGACCTTTTGGATGTAATTCTTTCATAATCTAGTCACAAAACTAAATATTAAGACGGTCCATTTCGCGGGCTATTTAGTTCAATGAAAAGCATGGGGCCGGACAGCACTAGAATACATTAATTGAGCGACGAAATTGAAGAAAAGCATGCAGTTGTGGCGTAATTGCACACGGTCACCCTGTTGGGAAATTTATAGTTTTGATGAAAGTTTCAGAAACACATGTAATAGGACCAGTCAGATCTGTTAGCTGACTGATGTTTATATTACCGTCTATAGAATATCAGTTGATAATTATCAGATAGAACAACCGATGTAATAGATAGGTCACATATTGAGGGGAACCTCAATATGTATAGGTCGATCTGAAGATTCAAGAAGAAACGGTAGATATCCGACGGTGCCGCGAATGCAAGAGAAGAACAGAAGATCAGATCGATCTGATCAAGTCAGATATCTCAGCTGAAGTCATGAAGCTCAAACTCAGAATACTTGAAGATCAGACCGGAAGACCTACATCACCGAAGTCCGCTAGTTGAAGCTAAGTCAACCAAAGCAGAAGACTCCATCGTAGATCGGTCAGTCTTTTTGGTGTCAAGTCAAGCGCGTGAAGTGTGATGTTTCACCTAATCATACGCCGATGATCCGAACAAGAAGAATGTCAACCTTAGTTGGAAGAACAACATGAAAAAGTGCGCCTCTGTTATCCAATAAGAACGAGACACGATGATCGGAGCCTGCAATTACGGGATTTGGTGCTTTGCTCTCTAACGGCTATAAAATACAAATTCACGCCGGCCATGCCGTTCTCAAGCACGCCACATCAATCCGCAAGTCTACCAAATATAGCCGAAATTGAATTGCTCTCCAACGGCTCTTTGATTTCAAGGTCTATAAATATGGGATTACACTTCAAAGTGAAAAAGTAAACACCGAACAATCAAGAAGCTCAAGCAATTTTTTGATTTCATACGAAGAACACGATCAAGAAGATTATTTTATTAAGTGTTCATCCCATAAGTTCTTAGCATAGAAATCTTTTTCATCTACCGATAGGCTATCTCAAACACTAGAAAAGATTTCATAGTTGGAACCAAAACAATCTTACCCAAACCCAAAGTTAGGTTAAGTTGTTTAGCAAGATTTCAGACTAGGGTTTCTAGTTCTGATCTCTAGGATCGGTTGAGTGAGAACTCCTTAAACATCTGTTGGTGTACTGTGTTTGGACTAACACATAAATCTAAGTCCAGTTGGTTAAGTTGGTGCCCCTTGTGATAGGGAAGAGTGGACGTAGGACTGGTTTGTCCGAACCACTATAAATCTTGTGTGCCTTCTTTGCTTTGATTAAGCTTACACAATCGCACACAACTTTTAACGCAACATACATATTCTGAAGTTAAGAGAATTTAGCATCAAGCTTACGATCGTCGGCTTGACACTTTAGTGGTATTTGAAAGACCGACTTGGAACTGATTTATAAAATTGATTTTTCACACGGGTTTAACGTAGCTTCCGCACACATCAGTTAAACTGATAGTTACCGAACTGATCTGCCTTCAGGCGATTAGTAAGTTGGTTATCGATCAAACCGATTCACTCAAGACTCGACAAAGCTAATCGCCATCACACCTGATCTGCACAAAAAGTTTTCAGAAGTCTATTCACCCCTCCCCTCTAGACTTCTGCCCTCACAAAACCCGTTCGGGACCTACAAGTGGTATCAGAGCAGTTGGTTCTCAGCACTACTGACTTTGTGTATCATCGATTCTTGAGGAAGAATCTTTGTGGTCAATCAAGCAGATCTTGAAAAACCTTCTTAAAACTCATTCATTTTCCAAAATCACTCAAAGATGGATAACACCTCAGAATGTATCATGATCTGTTTGAAGTTCTCAATCGATGAGTATGCGATTGGGCCATATATATGTCCAACCATCTAGGCTCGATAAGCGGCAGAATGATGGAAGTCATCGAAAGAGGACCCATCATCATTTATCACGACAACCCTGCAGTTGGAGGAGATCCAGACTTTGCCTCGGGAAGTCTTGTGCGAAAGAGCCCAGCCTTGATGGATGCAGAGGAAAGAAAGCTGCACACTCTAGATACTATCGCAAGGCATATTATCATGAAAACAATGGATAAGGTCACCAAGGAAAAGATTAAATATCTCAAAATCTAAAAGCAATGTGGGATACTTTTATTTGAAATATCGCGAGGGAAATGACCGGATAAAAGACAAACCGCCTACAAGTTTAGGCGGTGAAGTTCGAAAAATCGAAGATGCTGCCAAACGAAACCATCAACGAACTCGATGGAAGGATTACAATGTCAATAAACAAGCTTCGAGAACTTGGTAGAGATTTCTGATAAAGATATCAACTACAAAATTCTAAGGTCTCTTACCAAGAAATGGGACATGAAGGTCACCAGAATCAAGGATTGCCAAGACATTTCAAAAATGAAGCCAAGTAGCTTGTTCTTGAGCCTTAAAGCTCACGAGTTCGATTTAATTGAAAGAGGACAAGCTGATGAAGATGAGGTGCCTGCTGAAGCTTCAACTTCAAAATCAGTTGCTTTTAAGGCAACCAGCAGCAGATCAAAGACTAATGAACCCATTGGGAACATCATAAGTCAAGCGTAGCGGTCGCTCGCTACCGTAGAAGCTAGAAAAATCGAATATTCAACTTGGTAAGTATCGAAGATTCTATAAAGATTATCAACATAGCCGAGGAAGAGATAGGAGATCAGCCAACATATCTCCAGAAAGAACCAGATCTGATGATCGGAGAGATCACAGAGATGAAAGGAAAAGAGATAATCTAAATGATGAGAGAAGAGATATCCAATCGCATTGTAAGAAGCTCGGGACATTATCGAAGGGAAATCACCGATAGATCATACAGACGGAGTGATTCACCGGAAGAAAAGGTCAAGTGGATCAAGGAGGCGGCTTCAACCGGTGAGAAACCAGGTCACTATAGCGCAGACTGCCCAGACTGACGCCAAGAGAAAGGGAAGAAAAGAGGAACAGAAGAGAGCAACGGTACAGGGACAGAAAAGCCATGGTTGCTGACACGTCTGGAATTGACGATTCGTATCTGCCCTCTGAGGATTCTGGATACTCCTCAGAGAAGATTTTACCGACGTTATGATCTTTGTTGACTTCTATGAGAATGAAGATCTGATATTCTCTTCAGATGATGATGAGATCTGACTGATGGCCAAGGAGGACCAATCTGAGGTAACCTCTAAACCTGCTTTGTTCGCTTCTACACCTGCTATCATTAGCACACCTGCTCGGGAGATTGACCTGCAGCTCTACTCTGAGCAATTGCTTGAGGATCTCTCCAATCTGATGAGACACTTATGCTATAGTGGTTTTGAAAATGACAAGCTCGAGAATCGAAATAATCGCCTTGCTAAAGAGAATGATCTCATAAAAAGCCTCGAACTTAAATCTGCTAAACCTCGGGAAGGCAAATCAAGAATTTAACATTACGAAAGTTAAAGCTTTCGATCGGGAGAAGCAAAGATCAAAGATCACCGGTTATTAACAAACAAAGAAGTCGATGACTTCAAGATTCTTCAAGCAAAATTTGATGAGCTATTCCGAATGCATGAAAGTCTAAAATCATCTGAGGATAATCTACGTAAGAAAATAGAGGTTTTTACAAAATCATCTAAAACTGTTCAAGATATGAACACCTATTTTCGAACAACGATTAACAAGAAGGGACTTGGGTATGAGAAATCTTCCACATCCTCAAAAAGCCCCCCACGATTCATCTCAAAAAATGTGTAATCGACGAGTTTCGACAAAGATACACCAAAATCCAAACATGTATCTAATAAGGGAAAAAAAGACCGGTTGAAAGGGGTTAGGGTAGTGCCTAACCGAAGGGAAACATAAATGGACCCCTGGTAAAAGCAACGACGAGGAATCAACGAAGAACCCGGTTCTTACGAAGAGACCTCAAACGATCAACAGATCGAGAATCTAAAAGACAAACGTAAAAAGGAAGTCTAATCTGAGACCCAATCAAGGTCAGCTGCCTAATAAGCATGCTTCAGGTAAACTGCAAAAATCACCTATGCCAAAAAGATATGAATCTTTTGATGGTAGCAGTCGTACTACCCCTATAATCGAAATCTGAGGGTCACAGACCGAACCCTTTGGATAAAAAGAAGACAAACGTAAAAGATAAATCCCAAGTCTTCTAAGTCATCCAAGGTTCACACTAATAATCATACAAATCGGAAAGCATATAAAGAGGCGTATGATTATGTTGATAGGTATGGGAGACAAATCAGGCCTTACGATCTAACCGATCTCAATAGAAGTGCTCGCTTTTGTATGGATCCCCAAAACTAAACCTAACCCCTCGGGACCCAATCCAAAAGGGGTACCTAAAAAGCTGATTTGGTGCCGAGGATCACGTGGGTCCGCCAACAAAGGAGGTGTGCAAGCAACTATCCGGTACATCGATAGTGGATGCTCAAGGCACATATTGGGAAGCAAACATCTCCTCGGCTCTTACATAGAACGAGAAAAGGCCAGCGTGTACTCTTTGGTGATGATAACTTTGGTTATACCAAAGGATTCGGAACAACAGAGAATGATGATGTACAAATAATCGAGTCTCGTATGTCGAAGGTCCGAAGCACAACCTATTATCGGTTTCACAATTCTGCGACAAACGGATTCGGTGTTGAGTTCTCGGTGATCAATGCACTATCAAGAATCGAGCCACTCAACAGACTTTGCTAACTGGTTCAAGGAAAGGGACGATCTACACAGCAGATTGGAACAGTTGCCCAAGAAATGCATGCCTGATTGTTAAGAGTTCCAAAAGTAGTAGTTGGCTCTGGCACAAAAGAATGAGCCATCCGAACTTTAAAACTCTTAATAAGATAACAAGGATGTCTCTAGTGGAAGGACTTCCGAATGAAGTATTTTCAAAGGATCGGACATGTCTTTGCATGTCGAAGGAAAAGCAGTCAAAGCTTCATTCAAAGGAATTCTGGACCGGCATCCAGCCAGATATTGCAGATTGCTTCATATGGATCTATTCGGACCCGATTACGGTCGATCTCGTGGGACGCAAATATACTCGTAATCGTGGATGACTATTCCAAGTTTACCTAGGTTATATTCTTACATAAGAAGAATGAGGCGACAACGAAGATACCCGAGCTGCTAAAAGATTACAAAATGAGAAGGGTGTCGGTGTAGTAAAAATCGATCGAGATAAAGGTGCTGAGAATTCACGAACACTTTTATTCTTGATTTTTGCTCTAAGTTTTATATCAAACATGAGACATCACCGCAAGGACGCCCACAATGAGAATGGAGTAGCGAGCGGAGGAGCAGAACTCTCAAAGAAAAGCTGCTCGCCGAACAATGTTATTTGAACATGCAATACCAAGCCGTTTTCGGGCAGAAGCAATCAACCTTTGCATGCCATACTCGTAAGCAGATGTCTTCCGACTAAAGCTCACTACAAAACACCCTATGAACTGTGGAAGGGCGAAAACCTCGTGTGTCTTACTTCCGTGTTTTTTGGGTGTAAGTGTTTCATACACAACAATGGGAAGAGTCGGTTGAAGACTTTTGAGGCCAAGTCGGATGAGGTATATTCTTAGGATATTCCTCATCTAGCAAAACTTTCGGGGTATACAATGAGGCGAAACCCTAGTTGTGGAAGAAACACCCCATGTAGTCTTTGATGAAGCATCTTTGAACAAGAGAAATCGCCTCGAACAAGATGTACTGATCAACCAAGACACGATGCTCGAGAAATTGGATCGACTAACGATCAAGGAAAAAGGATCGAAATTGTAACATTATACATTCCGGATCTAGTGATTCACGGATCATTCGGATCCCAAGGGTACGAAAAGCTGTCGGTGAAAGTTCGATCTGGTGAGGCGAGATATCAAGCCCGAACCATCCGGTTCGGGGGAACACTGAGGTTCCCGCGAGCGGACATCGACACATGATGAGTCCAACATCACCGAGACATGTTCTTATCAAGTGGATCATAATTATGCACCACTCGATTCCGCTAGTAATGAACCTTTATCGAGAAATGGATGATGTTCTCCAAACCGACGCCAAATCGTAAGCGAAGGACACGGATAACAAGTCATCCAACCGATCGATCATCGGAGACCCATCGATAAAGTTAAAACTAGACATCAGTTGGTGAAAGTGCCATGTATTGTTAACATTATTTGTCTATGAAGGAACCTACAACAATAGAGGAAGCTCTACAAGAAGCAATTTGGATTCTAGCCCATGCAAGAGAGTTTGGAACAGTTCGAGAGAAATCAAGTTTGGGAACTGGTGGACAGACCAAATCATCAAGATGTAATTGGCACGAAGTGGGTTTTCAAGAACAAGAGAGATGAGAAAAATGTGATAACCAAGAATAAGGCAAGACTTGTTGCTAAGGGGTATTCACAATCAGAAGGAATTGATTATGATGAGACCTTTGCACCCGATCGCTCGCTTTAAAGCCATTCGGGTTTTTTCGGCATATGCTTCCCCAGAGGGTTCCGTGGTATCGGATGGGCGTAAAAGTGCATTCTTAAGCGGGGTACTAGCAGAGGAAGTTTATGTCGAACAACCTCCAGGCTTTGAAAAGGGCAACCAGGTGTACCGTTTAAGAAAATTTCTTTATGGCCTGAAACAAGCTCCTCGAGCTTGGTATGATACACTCTCTCAGTTCTTGATCGACAGTGGGTTCACTAAAGGAACAGTGGACAGAACCTTATTTAGAATAGAAGATGGAAAAGATATTACGATGGTTCGGATCTCGTGGGCGACATCATCTTGGATCTCCCAACAAGAGTCTGTGTGAAAAATTGACAAAAAAACCGATGCAAGGGAAGTTCGAGAAATGTCCATGATGGGACGGATGAATTATTTTGGGGTCTCCGGTGAAGCAAAGTGCGAGAAGGATATTCATCGCCAAAGCAAAGTACACCAGGAATTTATTGGCTAAGTTTGGAGTTCAAAATTGCAAGGAAGCCAAAATTCCTATGATGACTGGATTCAAGATGGATCCAGATGAGGATGGTCAGAAAACAAATCAGAAAGAATATAGGGCTCTCATTGGATCTCTACTATACATTTGCAAAAATGACAAACCCGGATATAACCTTTGCGGTAGGTGTATGTGCGATTTTATGGAGGCAAATCAATGAAAAAACCACCTAAAGCGACTAAGCGGGTTTTCTTAAGTATCTGAAGACAGACGATAAACCTTGGTTTATTTTACCCATCAGATGATAATCTAGAGCTTAGTGGTGTTGGGGATTATACTGAAAAGTATGCTTTTTACTTTGTATAATCAAAACTGAATTTCCAGACTTATTTATTGAAATAAATTGTTTATCAATCGATGCTTTAAATATGATTGAATGTTATATATATTTCTTGCATAACTGTTTCAATAATTAAATGACGTGTTACATTGTAGTTAATTTAGTGATACCCGATCACGAAGATTAAATTAACGGTCCTTGTAACTAAAGGCACGCCATTCACGACCTAGATGGAAATGAACAACCATCGTGAAAGGTTGAGGTGTAAGGCTCGAGATTGGTTTTGTCTTGACCAAGAGATTACACTAGTGCATGGCCGATCTTATTTGAATAGGACCTCTGAGGAGGATAAATTCTTCAAAGCCCGAACAAGGAAGAATTAGACCTCGGTGGTTCGTTGTTTCTTAACCTTCGTCCCTTAAATATGATCACGTGGGATCGGTAACTATTGCTTTGACTTATCATGGGTAGCGAATCGAGAGAGATTCAATACTTTTTATCTTGGGCAATATTATTGGTCACATGTGATTGCTAAGATTTAATCTGAAGAATCGTGTGCAAACGCTTGTTTGATTTGATTTGCCCTTGGGAGGTTCATAAGTTTTATCATACCAAATCTTGCAAGTGGAATTTGTTTTTAGGTATGGATAACAATGTTGAGCCGTTCCTCGACCAAGGACAAAAGATATTAATTAACGGAAAGCTATTTTGGGTGGCTTGAATTAATTAATGGGCTAGATAATCTTAAACACGGGAAATGATGACCAGGGAGCCATATTGATTTGTAATATGGGTTAAGATGGATAGTGCAATATTAATTATGTAGTGGGATTAATTAATATTTATGGGCTTGAATTATATTGTGGCTCAATATTAGATATTCAAGATCCATTAGAAGGTCCAATCTTAATTCTCCTAAAAAGGCCCCGAGTAGCCCAACATATAGTCCATTAAGCGAAAAAATGTGATTAAAATAAAATAAATATTGTTGCTTAATATTCCTATGATTTTTTCGAAATTATGGATAAAAGAGGGAGAAAGATTTTCTTTGAATTTTGTTATGGAATGAAGATATGTATTCTTGGAATACAAGATTATCTCATTAAATTCAAGAAATCTCCCACTTGGTTATTCATTAAGAAATTTCGAAATTTTTGGAAATATAGTGGGCAAGAAATATTTTCTTGATTTTCTTGAAAAGATATTATGGAAGATATGTATTTCTTAAAATACAAGAGTATCTCATAAATTCAAGAAAATCCAAATCTTGGACTCTTGCACTTAATATTTTCGAAAATAATATCCATAATAGAGGAGGTGGATTTTTGTGGAATATTTTAATTATGGGAAAGAGAATATATGGGATGTATTCAAGATTTCTTGGTGACCAAGAAAAGTCTTATCCCACATTGAAAAATAACAAAAATTTCGTCCTCTCTCCTATAAATAGGGGATGATTAGTTCATTCCAAGTACAATTCCATGTCTTTGGAAATATTAGCAAATCCACATAAGTGGTGCAACAAAGTTTATTTTTTTCCTTTTTGTTAATTGTTCGCGAGTATCCTTCCACGGATTGTCGAGCAAGGGCTAAGGGAATACTTGGGAAGTCCTTTTGGTTAGTCCGTCCGACCAAAGTCTTTTGCCATCCGAGAGGAATGCGTTCACGTAAACCCGTAGATTTCAAATCGTAGGTTTTCGTGGCTTTTTATATGCATGATATGTTGTTGTAATTATTATTTGAATTAATATAGGATTAATTCATGCTAGTAATAATTAATGAATTAAATTTGTATTTAAATATTCACCCCGAATAGATCTGTGCAACTCGTTCCCCAACAATCGGTATCGAGCCCTTTATTTAGACTCTGAATTTTTTAAATTGTAATTTAATTCACGGACATTAAATTTGAAATTGGATAGTAGAACCGTTAGATCTGTTTTGCGGTATCCAATTGTCATGGATTTTAATGTTTTATTTTGCATGCATATAAAGCTGTGTGGTTTTTTAATTGATTCGTTCGGATTTGTTTTGCCTCGTGAGAAAATCCCACGAGTAGACTAGGATTTGTTTGATTTGATCAATGTAATAGACTAGTCTAGATCTAGGTTTATTTATTTTTTGTAAATAAATTATAACTTAGGATCGAACGAAGAGACGAAGAATTAAAGGACTAAAAGAAATTAAAGACGGGCGTGGCGAGGCACGCGATGGCGGCGGGTATTGGGCAGACGGCGAGCGGCGCTGAGGTGTGCAGGGTCCGCAAGACAGGTGGTGCCCGGTCGGTCCAGAGACGGCCGGCGGCATGGCGAGACGCTGGGCGAGAGCTGAGACGCGAAGGCCGGTCGATTGGAGGCGGAGGCGGGCGAGCACGCTGCCGATGAAATGCCGAGATCTGCCGAGGATCGGCCGACTCTGCGAGGCGTCTTTGAGGTGTTGGGGCGTGGGCCGCCAGGTGCGAGGTCGCTTAGGTCATCCTAGGCAGCGGCGGCGGATCGGGGCGTGCGCATCATTTGCCGAGTTGCTTGGCGTGGTGTTCGAGGAAGTATTTTTTCGAGACGAACAGTGGGAGAAATTCGAGGCGTGTTTCTTCAAGATCAAGCCAAGAAAAATCAAACCATGACAATTGGATAATTAGTGCCCAATATGTTTATTTTTACGTTATGCTTGATTTATTTGTTTATCTTATGCTTTATTTAATTTGTTTAAATGTGTTTGCATGAGGGTTGCCAAATTGAAAAATCTCAACTTCAAAATTACTAAGTATGTTTAAATAATTAATTGACAATTTTATTCAGGATAATAAAATTGAATTAATTTTGACCTCCATGATTTATTTATTTGTGAATTCTTTTGGAGAAATTCCCTAACGGGGACGGTCAAAAGATAGGTTTCACATGAATGAATTCCAAACGGATGATTGTGGGTTATTACTAGTGGCGACGATGACCCTCCCAACGAGGCTCGATCAAAGCGAAATAGTAATCCTGTATTTAATCATGGTTATTACTTAGGTATAAAATTGATATGCATATACTTCTCCGAAGTCCCTGTCAATTTTATATTGGTCAAGTGGGAGCCAACTATTAATTTGGATATTAAGGGTTTATAAATTGTTCTTGTTTGTAACCGCTTGAATGTGTTTAAATAATGACCCACCCAACGTGGCTTATTTAAACTGTTTTGAGATGTTGGCTGATGCATGTTCATATTTTTTTTTGAGATTTTAAAATATGATGAAATGTGATCGAACCTTGTGATATACTTGTGCTATTGCATATAGTTGTTTATTTCGATTCAAAGATGTCGATTTACCTTTTAATCCATTGTTATTATACTTAAAGTCAATACAATATGTATGGAAACTATATTGATTGGAAAATTATAATTGTCCTAACTGCACAAAAGCACAAGTGGATTTTGACACACAAAAATCAGATGAGCCAACTGACGAGTCAAAACATGCGGGACTCATCGGATCACCTATGCGAGAGAGATGTCGTCATTTGAAAATGGTGGAGAAAAAACCCGTAAGGGATTCGTCCTCAAAATAGATGGCCCATCCGAACAAACTTGAGATTCCCGAGTCTGATTATGATCTAGAGACTCATATGAATTTGGTACTTCATTCTCTGCTTGAGAAAGGTTTTTGAGCATTTTGGCCTCGCTAGCTAATTTGTTGCAAACTTTTGGACTCGGCAGAAATGATGATAAGGCACCAAACTCAAGCTTTGACGGCAAGTGGTCCGTCTTCATCTTCTAGGCCAAGGGTAGGCAAGATAAAGAAGAGGACCAAAGGCCATAAGCAATAAAACTCAACTGTTGCCAAGGGCAATGGTAAGATGAGGAATGCTTGTTGTGTCAAGGAAAATCCAAAGAGGAAGTGCTTAAGATGCGGTGAGAGAGGACAATGGAGGTTTTGCCTGTTCCAACCCCAAAAAGGGACGGAAAGAAAGGTAATTCTCACGCACTTTAGTTGTTGAAACTTGTTTAGCGGCGATACTTCTCATTCGTGGGTGGTTGATACGGAGATCCACTAATCATGTTGGCTTCACGGGTTCTAAATGATCCGCAACTTAGTGGGAGTGAGATCCTCATCACACCGGGCAACGTTACAAAAGTAGAAGACATTGCAATGCTACGTAAGTGGCCAGATATTGCAATGCTACGATAGTAACGATTATTGCAATACTACGCAAGTAGCAGACATTGCAATGCTACATGAAAGCGATTAAAGCAATGGGAGAAGTGCACCTATCTTTTGAAGATAAAGTTTTTTTTGAGATTATCTTTGTGTTCCCGTTTTAGAAAAGAATTCACTTTCGGTTTCTAAAATTCGATTAAAGGACACTAAGTTTCTTCTAATAAGAATGAAATCATTTTTGAAATGATGAGTGTATCTCATTATTGGGACATTGATGGAAAATCTCTATACAATTAAGCATGCACACCACTCACGAAAACGTATCCTATAACACATCAATTTGTCCGAGAAAAGAAAAACGTTCATCGGGCGTGAGCGAGACACTTCTTTGGCATCTAAGATTAGGTCATATAAATCCAAAGAGGATCAAAGGTTGGTGAAAGATGGTTCATGGAGCGTCTCCAAGTTGAATCGATTTCAACTCGCGAATCATGTTTGGAGGGTAATATGACCAAGATGGCATTTGGAGCCAAGGGAATGGGGCTAAAGAAATGTTAGAGATCGTTCACATAGATGTACGTAGTTCAATGTCAACCAAAGCAAAGAGGAGGTTATGAGTAATTTTATTGATGATTACTTTCAAGGTACATTTTCCTTATGAAGCATGAATCGAGACCTTTGAGAAATTCTAAAGAATTTAATGCTCAAGCAGAGAGAATCATATGGAAAACGTATCAAGTCTCTACGATCGATCGTAGAGGCAAATACCTCGGCGATGAGTTTTGAACTACTTATCGATGAAGGGATTGTATATCGACTCACGCATTTGGAACCCTCAACAAAACGGGGATTACAGAGCAAAGCAACATAATTCTTTTGGAAATGGTTAGATCAATGATGAGTTATACGGATCTTCCCGAAGTCGATTCTGGGGTCATGCCTTGGAAAACAATGACTTATATTCGAACTTGGTGCTATCCAAATCGGTTCCCAAAACCCCAAAGAATTGTGGGATGGGACACAAGTCTAGTGTGAGACACATGAGAACTTTGGGGTGTCGACCCACGTGTTGGACAAGGAAACCGTAAATTGGATCCTCGATCGTAATTAAGGTCGCTTTTGTAGGATACCCGAGGGAACAAAAGGGTGAATGTTCTATAGTTCCGAAGATCAAAAGGTGGACATCCGCACCCACTTTAGATTTTGGAAGAAAACTATAGAACCAAAGAAAAACCCAGAAGTGAGATTACCTTAAATGAGCTTAGAGGGCAAACCTCGGTGATCGTATGCTAGATGATATACCAAACGATACGTTTTTTCACAACCGAGACCTCGTTATAGTGGGAGGGTTGTTAGGCGACTTAGAGAGATTCATGGGAATAGGAGAGTCCTCGGACTTGATTCCCTGAATCAGACCCATGGACATATGACGAGGCACTCCAAGATATGGATGCAGTTTCTTGGCAAACAGCAATGAAAGCCGAAGTAGGTTCTATGTTTCATAATAGAGTGTGGGAGCTAGTCGAACCACTTAATGGGGTCAAACCCATTAGATGCAAGTGGGTATATAAGAGGAAAAGAGGAGTGGACGGGAAGGTTGAAACCTTTTAAAGCAAGACTAATGGCGAAAGGTTATACTCAGAAAGAAAGGGATCGATTATGAGGAAACTTTTTCGCCAGTAGCCATGCTTAAGTCCATCCGTATTCTCTTATCGATTGCTGCGCATTTCGACTTTGAAATCTGGCAAATGGATGTCAAGACAGCTTTCCTTAACGGAAGTCTTGATGAAGAGATCTATATGCAACAACCCCAAGGTTTCATTGAAACAGGCCAAGAACATCTTGTTTTGTAAGCTCAAGAAGTCCATTTACGGACTCAAACAGGCATCCAGAGCTTGGAACCAATGTTTTGATCATGTTATAAAGTCTTACGGGTTTGATCAAAATGAGTTTGAAAGTTGTGTGTATAAAAAGCGTGTCGGGGCGCATTGGTATTCTTAGTGCTATCGTGAGGCGACATTCTCGATCATCGGGAACGATGTGAAGGTGTTATCGAGCGTAAGGGCATGGCTTTCAAAAGCAGTTTGATATGAAGGACTTAGGGAAGCCGCACACATCCTTGGGATCAAGATCACTCGAGATCGCAAGAAAAGGATGTTAGGCTTATCGCAAGCTTCATACATAGACACTGTCTTGAAACGTTTCAGTATGCAAGATTCCAAGAAAGGATTCGTACCTTTCAGGCATGGAATCCATCTATCCAAGAAAATGTCCCCTAAGACGAAAGAAGAGATAGATGACATGAAAGGCATTCCTTATGCTTCGGCTGTAGGAAGTCTTATGTATGCAATGCTATGTACGAGATCGAATATCTGCTTTGCCGTAGGCATGGTGGCAAGATATCAAAGTAACCCCGGGAAAGAGCATTGACGACGATTAAAAAAACGATCGAAGTATCCGAAAAAGAACTCGGGATAGAATGTTGGTTTATCAGTCAGGAAGTCCAATCCCCATCGGTTACACGGACTCGGATTTCCAATCAGATTTAGATTCCAGAAATTATCTGCCTCAGTTAGTGTGTTTCCATTTGGGAAGTGTAGCCATCCAATGGACGAGTGTGAAGCATAAATGCATCACTGACTCAACCATGGAAGTCGGGTAAGTATTGCTTGTGAAGCGTTGAAAGAACCGATTGGGCTCTAGATCTTCTTAGTGGACTTGGATGGTGTTACGAATTTGTCTAGCAAGATCTCGCTAGGGGCGATTTGCAAATTCAAGAGAACCAAGAGTCCTGAGTCAAACAAACACATTAAAGGAAAGACATCTTATACGAGAAATCGTTAAGAGATGAGATATAGATGTGGCAAAGATAGCGTCTGAGGACAACCTAGCAGATCCTTTCACAAAGAGGTCGCCTCTGAATACATTCGAGAGACATGTGGAAGGAATGGGTGTCAAGACGCAGATTGCTAACTGCTTTGAGTATAAGTGGGAGAAATTATTAGGTTCGTGTAGGTGACATTAGATATCACGGACTACTCGAGGCGTGTTGTAGTATACTTAAAAGCGGACTTTGAGTATAAGTGGGAGATTGTTGGGATTATCTTGAAAAGTATGCTTTTTACTTTGTATAATCAAAACCGAATTTCGGACTTATTTCTTGAAATAAATTGTTTATCAACGATGCTTTAAATATGATTGAATGTTATATATATTTACTGCATAACTGTTCAACAATTCGTACGTGTTACACTGTAGTTAATTTAGTGATACCCGATCACAAAAGATTAAATTAACGGTCCCTTGTAACTATAAGTACGCCATTCACGACCTAGATGGAAATGAACAACCATCGCGAAAGGTTGAGGTGTAAAGGCTCGATTGGTTTGTCTTGACCAAGAGATTACACTAGTGCATGGTGATCTTATTTGAATAGGACCTCTGAGGAGGATAAATTCTTAACCCGAACAAGGAAGAATTAGACCTCAGTGGATCGTTGTTTCTTAACCTTCGTCCCTTAAATAGGATCACGTGGGATAGGTAACTATTGCTTTGACTTATCATGGGTAGCGAATCAGAGAGAGATTCAATACTTTTTATCTTGGGCAATATTATTGGTCACATGTGATTGCTAAGATTTATCTACGAAGAAATCGTGTGCAAGCACGCTTTTGCTTGATTTGCCCCCTTGGGAGGTTCATAAGTTTTATCATACCAAATCTTGCAAGTGGAATTTGTTTTTAGGTATGGATAATAATGTTGAACCGTTCTCGACCAAGGACAAAAGATATTAATTAACGGAAAGCTATTTGGTGGCTTGAATTAATTAATGGGCTAGATAATCTTAAACACGGAAATGATGACCGGAGCCATATTGATTTGTAATATGGGTTAAGATGGATAGTGCAATATTAATTATGTAGTGGGATTAATTAATATTTATGGGCTTGAATTATATTGTGGCTCAATATTAGATATTCAAGATCCATTAGAAGGTCCAATCTTAATTCTCCTAAAGGCCCCCTGAGTAGCCCAACATATAGTCCATTAACTGAAAAAGGTGATTAAAATAAAATAAATATTGTTGCTTAATATTCCTATGATTTTTTCGAAATTATGGATAAAAGAGGGAGAAAGATTTTCTTTGAATTTTGTTATGGAATGAAGATATGTATTCTTGGAATACAAGATTATCTCATTAAATTCAAGAAATCTCCCACTTGGTTATTCATTAAGAAATTTCGAAATTTTTGGAAATATAGTGGGCAAGAAAGATTTTCTTGAAAAGATATTATGGAAGATATGTATTTCTTAAAATACAAGAGTATCTCATAAATTCAAGAAAATCCAAATCTTGGACTCTTGCACTTAATATTTTCGAAAATAATATCCATAATAGAGGAGGTGGATTTTTGTGGAATATTTTAATTATGGGAAAGAGAATATATGGGATATATTCAAGATTTCTTGGTGACCAAGAAAAGTCTTATCCCACATTGAAAAATAACAAAAATTTCGTCCCCCTTCTCTCCTATAAATAGGGGATGATTAGTTCATTCCCAAGTACAATTCCATGTGCTGGAAATATTAGCAAATCCACATAAGTGGTGCAACAAAGTTTATTTTTTCCTTTTGTTAATTGTTCGCGAGTATCCTTCCACCGGATTGTCGAGCAAGGGCTAAGGGAATACTTGGGAAGTCCTTTTGGTTAGTCCGTCCGACCGAAGCCACTGCCATCCCGAGAGGTACGTTCACGTAAACCCGTAGATTCCACATGCGTAGGTTTTACGTGGCTTTTTATATGCATGATATGTTGTTGTAATTATTATTTGAATTAATATAGGATTAATTCATGCTAGTAATAATTAATGAATTAAATTTGTATTTAAATATTCACCCCGAATAGATCTGTGCAACTCATTCCCCAACAACTGGGTATTCTGATTCTGATTATGGAGGTTGCAAGATTGACAGAAAATCAACCTCAGGAACATGTCAGTTTTTAGGAAGTAAACTGATCTCGTGGTTTTCAAAGAAGCAGACATCAGTTGCGACATCTACTACTGAAGCAGAATATATGGTTGCAGGAAGTTGTTGCTCCCAACTGCTCTGGCTTAGTCAGCAGCTGAGGGATTATAACATTGTAGCTAAGAATGTACCTATATTCTGTGACAGTAATAATGCTATTGCAATCACTCAGAATCCTGTTCTACACACAAGATGCAAGCATGTGGATGTCAGACACCATTTTATAAGAGATCATGTTGAAAAGAAGAATATCAGAATGGAAAAGATTCATACTGATATACAGAAAGCTAATATTCTAACCAAGCCACTAGCTGAGATCAGATTCAGAGAATTATGCAATGAGCTAGGGCTTCTAGATCTTGGAGAAAAAGCACCTAAAATGCTTGATGGATTATTCTCCAGAACCAGCTGGTTAAGAGACTAACCAGGTTAAGCGGAATCAGTTGAGTTTGGTATCTCAACTGATCAGAAGATCAGTCAAGGAACTGATATGAGAAGGTACTGATCAGATTGACGAAATATCAGATTAAAGGAACTGGTCAGATTTAAGGTTTATCAGATTAAAGGAAACGCTCAGTTTAAAGGATTATCTGATTAAATCAGTTTGGTTATTTTACATCTTTGTAAGTCGATTAAGCTGATATTCAACAAGCAAGATTCACAGATTAAAGCCCACAATCGCATAAGAAAGCAGAGAATTTACACAACAATGGAATAATAGAACTTTTCATTGATAAAGACCCGAAGGTCAGGTTATATTACAAGTTACAAGTGCAAAGGACCCGGAGGTCAGTACATAAGTCATAACCGAAAACCCTAAACCTATAACCCTAAACCCTCATCCTAACCCTAGAAGTGAAGGGGAGAGAGAGATTTTAAGATCTCATGCTCTCATTTTCCCCCACTTAACAAGGGTGAGAGAGGCTTTGAAATAATCCTAAGCCGCAAGCTGAAGCTAAAACCAGTGGAGCGAGAGCGGCCTTGATAGGATTTTTAAGCCAGGAGCCCTTAGACCTGAAGTCAATGGGCTCTCCAGCTGTTAAATGGAGCACATGTGCCAAGAAAGTGGTTCAAAGACCTTATGGGCACATGTGTCGCATGCAAAAATTGAGTTGATATACGAAGATCAGCTGTTGTCTGATCCAGACCGTATATCAAACTCATGTTTTATATCAAACTGAGTATGTTGATGCGTGTTCCGTCATCTCGATAGACACACAAGGTGCATACGGTTAGGAGAAGTGTCTTCTCAGTTGCGACAGCAGAGCCGCCGCCTTGGTGGTAGAGAAGCTTGGCAACAATTGTATGTGAAATCTTTGATGACGACGAAAACAGCGATAAGGAAAACAAAGGGTTGATTTGAGAAGCTGAAATCATTGAAAAAGGGGTAAAGGTGTCGCGCCAACTTAGGGAATAGAGGCTACTATTCTAGACTAAGTTTTGGCGGTAACACTTATCCCAAGAATTGGCTTGATCTGAGAAGATTCAGATTAGGTCCACAAAAATCTGATTACATATGGAACTGATCAGATGAGGAAGATCAGTTGAGTCTGAATATCTCAACAAATCAGATATATCAGTCAAAGAAAGATCTGGAATATCAGTTGAAGGGGGAACTTCAACTGATCAAGGAGGATCAGAAGAAGGGGAAATCAGACGCATAGTGAAACAGATCTGTTGAAAAGAACAGTTGGGAAATTATAATGTTTAGGCAGAAAACTAAGATCAACAAGTGAAATCAACTACAAGTTTCTACAAGTGGTATTGACTGATTGTAAAATCAGTCAACCAGATACGCTTTTCTTTTCCCTTGTTATTTACTTTTATCGGATCTTATCTGTTTTATTTGCCTTACTGTACGCATTACCTGTGTGACGTATTCCCTGCAAATCATTTAATGCGGACGTGGGGTACCTGTATTAATTGCTACAAAATGCGCTTTTAAATCCAAAAGGTTTTCGTACGAGCTTTTTCCCGACCATACGATCAAAACCGCTTAATCTGAATCGTTTAATCTTTTCAAATGGTTGATCTTCCAAATCTTGTCTTTTTTCCCTCCTCATTTTTATAAGGTTCATCAAAAACCCTACCAGAGTTTTCCAATTCACAAACTTGCGATTTATTCTCTGAAAACTCTCCAGATTACTTCTCTGCGATTCAAAGTGTTTTTCTTAAGTTTCAAAATTATCTTCCTGAAAAACAGAATCCGGTAATTTCTGATTATGTGATGAATCTTCTTTCCTTAAAATCCATTGATCTTAAAGATTTTGTCAATCGATGATATCCTGTGTTATGCTTTATTGTTTCTTGGTTTCCGCATGAGGTTATCGATTACTAGGCCTGTGTATAGGTCTGATAATTAATATATGATATCTCTATGTTTATGCACAACTTTAATCGAGTCTATCTTATTGTAGATGGCCACTCACGGAATAGGAAAAATAATGTGCAATTATGCGGAACTGGCATTAAGGATTGTCGATGACAAGTTAAATGCTGATTTTGGTGTTACAACGGATCCGGAATCAATGGAAGTGGAGCAAATTCTGAAGAAAGGAGGTCTTGAGAAATATTGCGCTGCTCACTGCAATCCAGTGATGCAGTATGAAGCACTCGAATTCCTAAGGAATTTAAGGGTGGAATCTGACGCGCTCCGAGAGAAGAATTACTTTACCAATCAGCGGAGAAGAGATCGATCGACGAATGAGGATATAACTCAAATGCATTCAACTTGCTAAAAGGATTTAATCTACTTTTGCTCACTCTGAGGAGAATGAAGATGAGTTGATCAGAAACGAACTCTTCAGAGAGGCTAACAAACATCAGACAGCAGGTTTTGTCAGACCAATGCTTAAGAGGAAATACCGACTGTTGTTTGACATATTGTCAAAAACAATCATGGGTATTTCGTTCAGCCCAGATGGTTTAACATCAGTCAAACTGTACAGCATGGCTGCAATAATTGATGAAGCCAAGAACATCAATTGTCATGGGTTCCTAAAGGCCATTCTACTCCAAGAACGTGAGAAATTTGGAGTTAATGAATGGAGGCAGGTCTATCTGAAGAAGAGGATCAGCAATCTCAACAAGGTTGCAGTTATCCTAAAGGATAAAATGCCAAATGCCAAATGGGACCAGAATGGACTGAAGTCCTACAAGGCTTTCCTTTCCACCACATCAGCCATATTTGGGCCACTAGACGATGACATGCGGCCCACCCCCCCAAAGGCGAAGAAGGGAAAGAGCAAGGAAGCAGCCTCGTCTACACCAGATGCCCCCCAGAAAAAGAAAAGAAAACTGGTGAAGGCCAGAAAAGAGGTCAAAAAGAAGGAAGAGGCCCCCATGACTCTGTTTCTTGAAGATGAGTCAGATGAAGAAGGAGCGCCAGACCAGCCTGATGCGCCACAAAAATCAGGTGAAAAATCAGACAGGCAGGCTTCTCAAGCTGAGAGCTCGCCAGAACATTCTGAGGAAGAAGCACGAGACGAACGATCTCCTTCTCCTCCAAATCGAAATTTGATTCACCGCCGACCATCGGGGCCGAAAGCATGTTTCTCCTTCTTTTTCCCTGCCCGCTTAAACACGAAACTACATCACTTCAGTGAACCGTGTTTTTTTACCTGTTGTGGAACCAGCGCGACTGCCTCCACAAATTTGAACCTCTGCTGGTCGAGCCAATCACCAACTTCCGCCTACTCAAGCATCACCGTAACTCTCCACATCTCATCAACTCGATCCGACAGACAATTCTCGAAGTCTAGATCATCAAAGACCATCACAGGAAAATGGTCGTAATGCAAATCGAACGAGAAATTGATGAGATGTATCCAGAACTGGTCGCCCATCCTGCTATTAGAGAGGAAATTATGGAGATCCTCACCTGGAGAGATCTTCGATTAAAAAGTTTCTCAGATTTTATAATGATTATTGAACAGATGGGCGGTGCTGATGAGTTTGCAGATTTTGATTTCGATATGAGGAAATCTGCTAAAGTGGGATCACCAACTGAGCTGATAACTGTTGAATCTATCATAGCTCTGATCCACAGGAAGCTGGGGTTGCATGAACAAGGAGAACTTGAGACTGCTGAAGAAGCTCCTCAAGCAGATGCTACAATGAAGGATGCAGGAGCTGCCGATGATAGTGGGGAATCGGTGCCGCAGCTTCTTGACCAACCACCGGAGGCGCAAAACAATCGAAAAGAGATCCGTGACGCAAAAACATTCCAACATCTCACATCATCACGATCAACTTCGGAGATCGGATCTTGTCTCAAAGATCTCTGAAAAAGAAGAAGTTGAGGGAGTGATAGTCGATCGAGGCAGATTGGCCTCAAAGAAATAACAGATCAAAGGAATTGGCTATTTCCCGATTGAGGCAATCAAAGATCGTTCTCCCAAACTGCGTGACCACCGTGGTTCCGCCGAACTTATAAAATCGTTGATGACAAGTCGATTGGTGGATCAACAACAAGTTTCTTTTTCGATGCTCACCGAAAAGCTAGAATTGATGTAAGAGAAACTTGACAAACCGATTTTACACTCTCTATCGCCATGGAATCTGCCAAGATCGAAATGATCTCAAAGGTTCAACAACTAATCGCTTCAAGTTCAAGATTTATCTGTTGCAGATCTCAACAGGCAATATCGCCGCTTTTTGGATCCCTAACTTCCCACCCTCACTACTCTTTTTGATCAAACCAAAAAGGGGAAGGACGGAGTGAGAAACCAACTAACATGATCGTAACAATGAAGATCTAATTCGCATAGCTTGAAGTCTATGGACAAAGACTAGACCATCTGGACCTCTTTGCTAACGAAGTCACTGAAAAGATGGAAAAGTCAAAGGCAAGAAAGTTAGCTGCTGCGGGTGCTGGGACATCACAATATGTACCAGCCACTCAGACTAAGATAGTCACAAGAAGACAAATAGCCAGACATCAAAGCCGATAAGGAATCGCTAAGAAACCTGTCTAAAGAGCAGATTGCTGAAGAGGCCCGAAAAGCGAAGAAGAAAGAAGGGCAGATAAATTGACAGAGGCAGAAAATCTGAAGAAGAGATTCAGATCGAGAGCGAAGAAAGGAAAGGCTGGAAAATCTGTACCAGAACCTCAGCTGCCAGCAAGAATTGATGAGATCATACCAAAAACTGCTGCACATGCTAAGAGGTTTGAGGAATGGAATAAGATCAGAAGTGAATGGCTTCTGGATGCTTTTGTTCTTGATCTTGTTCCACAAGAAGAATCTCCAGATGATGAATTCCTCAACAGGTTAGAAAATAAATACCCAGATTTTTTGAAGTATCTGGAAAATGAGGCCAAACTTATCAATGTAAAAATATCTCGCCAAGAGTATGATCTGTTGGATTACTCGAAGAAGGCAGATGGCTCATTTGACAGACTGGCATTTCAGAGATTCTATTTTGACATCCTGAGCAAAACGCACATAACTGATCCTCAGCAGACCAATGATGTCAAATGGAAACTATATCAGATTTTCAACGTGCCTCAAGATCAAAGAGAGATGCCAGAAGGATACAAGCCTAAAGAGTGAAGAATCAGAAGACGTCTCAGGATCAGCTGTTTTTAAACTCAAACTTTTCTGATGTAACATGTAATCGACATATCTAATAAGAAAAGTTTATTTTCTGATCCTAAGACAAAATCTCATTGTCTTCTGATTATGTGCTCTTTACTGTTCTATTTTTATCAACTGTGTTTGGTTTCTCAGGTGTTTTGGTTTCATCAAAAAGGGGGAAATTGTTGGGAAATTTATAGTTTTGATGAAAGTTCCAGAAACACATGTAATAGGACCAGTCAGACCTGTTAGCTGACTGATGTTTATATTACCGTCTATAGAATACCAGTTGATAATTACTGTATAGAACAACTGATGTAATAGATAGGTCACATATTGAGGGGGAACCTCAATATGTATAGGTCAGATCTGAAGATTCGAAGAACAGCCGATATCCGACAGGCCAGAATGCAAGAGAAGAACAGAAGATCAGATCGATCTGATCAAGTCAGATATCTCAGCTGAAGTCATGAAGCTCAAACTCAGAATACTTGAAGATCAGACCAGAAGACCTACATCAGCCGAGTCTGCTAGTTGAAGCTAAGTCAACCGGCAGCAGAAGACTCCATCAGGTAGACTGATCAAGTTTGACTGATCAAGTCAAGCTCACCAGGTGAAAACTGATGTTTCACCTAATCATACGTCGATGATCTGAACAAGAAGAATGTCAACCTTAGTTGGAAGAACAACACTGAAAAGTGCGTCTGTTATCCAATAAGAACGAGACACGTATGATCGGAGCCGGCAATTACGAGATTTGGTGCTGCTCTCTCTAACGGCTATAAAATACAAATTCACGCTTTCGGCCATGCCGTTCCTGAAGCACGTCACATCAATCCTGCAAGTCTACCAAATATAGCCTGAAATTCGAATTGCTCTCCAACGGCTCTTTGATTTCAAGGTCTATAAATATGGGATTACACTTCAGAGTGAAAAAACGGAAACACTGAACAATCAAGAAGCTCAAGCAATTTTTCAGATTTCTGCACGAAGAACACGATCAAGAAGATTATTTTATTAAGTGTTCATCCCATAAGTTCTTAGCATAGAAATCTTTTCATCTAGCTGATAGGCTATCTCAAACACTAGAAAAGATTTCATAGTTGGAACCAAAACAATCTTATCCAAACCCAAAGTTAGGTTAAGTTGTTTAGCAAGATTTCAGACTAGGGTTTCTAGTTCTGATCTCTGGGATCGGTTGAGTGAGAACTCCTTAAACATCTGTTGGTGTACTGTGTTTGGACTAACACATAAATCTAAGTCCAGTTGGTTAAGTTGGTGCCCCTAGTGATAGGGAAGAGTGGACGAGGACCGGGTTTGTCCGAACCACTATAAATCTTGTGTGCCTTCTTTGCTTTGATTAAATTTTTACACAATCGCATACACAACTTTTAACGCAAAGATACATATTCGGGTTAAGATCGGCCTAGCATCAAGCTTCCGATCGATCGACTTTTGACACTTTAGTCGGTCGTCGAAAAGACCGACTTTTGGAACTGATTTATAAAACTGGTTTTTCTCACGGGTTTAACGTAGCTTCCGCACACATCAGTTAAACTGATAGTTACCGAACTGATCTGCCTTCAGGCGATTAGTAAGTTGGTTATCAGTCCAAACTGATTCACTCACAGACTGATCAAAGCTAATCGCCATCACACCTGATCTGCACAAAAAGTTTTCAGAAGTCTATTCACCCCTCCCCTCTAGACTTCTGCCCTCACAAAACCCGTTCGGGACCTACACACCCATTATTTTATTATAATTAATTATTGATATTAATGAAGCGATACAGAAATGGAAAGTATATATCTAGATCTCATGCTCATATAAATGGAAAGTATCTAGATAGTGTCCAACTTTGGTCAACAAAATTCGCCCCACAAAAAATCTAGTAGTTGATAAGAGTCTTGTTCAATCCGACTAATTCCATTACATCAATCTTTCGTGCCCTAAGTTATAAACCAACACTATCTCCTTATTAATATATTAATTCAAATACTTAATACGTGGTGCATGTCACATAGATATTTCCAATCATATGGTAATATATTTTTGCGATTTGATTTTGAGAGCATACATGCATACTCTTCATACACTTAAGAGAATTAAGTGTTGTGTACATTTGATTAGGAACTGTGAATTAAGCACTTAAACTTTCATTGATTTAAACATAGCTTACAACTTGCAGTTCAACCAGAGCATGCAGTTGTAACGTCATTGCACTACACTCCAACGCTTAGCTATGCCCATAATCAGTGTCGCAGTTAATGTTGACCCAGAACAAGGAAATGATCTATCGGCAGCCTTATTTCCCTGTCATATATGTATACCTTAAAATGGGCACACATTTAAAAAATAAAAATCCAATCCCTTTCTATGCACTACACTCCAACGCTTAGCTATGCCCATAATCAGTGTCGCAGTTAATGTTGACCCAGAACAAGGAAATGATCTATCGGCAGCCTTATTCCCCTGTCATATATGTATACCTTAAAATGGGCACACATTTTAAAAATAAAAATCCAATCCCTTTCTATGCACTACACTCCAACGCTTAGCTATGCCCATAATCAGTGTCGCAGTTAATGTTGATCCAGAACAAGGAAATGATCTATCGGCAGCCTTATTCCCCTGTCATATATGTATACCTTAAAATGGGCACACATTTTAAAAATAAAAATCCAATCCCTTTCTATAATTCGAATTCATTACATCAAAGACTTAAGTAATGATGGTCTAATTAACAATTTGAGCTAAGTAAAAAAATTAATTGAGTTTCGAGGGTAATTTCATCCACTCCTTAATTAGATTGAGTTGGGTTCGTGTGTGTTCATGGACTTAAAATTCTAATATTGAGGATACAATTGATAGATAATTAATTTTATATTAATATTTGTGCATACGCATTTTCTAATTATATTTAAATTGTGTGCAATCATATTCATTATGCAAACGAATTAACAAATTAAATATTGTACAGGGTTCAAATAAAATTACAAAATTAGTTACAAAAACCTTCATTTCCTAATATAATTAACTAATAATAGACATGTTAGTCCCTTTCAAAAATAAAATAAAATAATAATAGACAATGTTAGTAAATTTGGTCAAAATCAATTTAATCAATAAAGAATTGGTCAAAAACCAATTAAGGCTTAAGCAAATCACATGTCAGCGGCTGCTTTCTAAAATGTGATGTGGCTGAAGGAGGAAGCTGAAGGAGAAAAAAAAATTGGTCTTAAATTCGTTTTTCTTTTGAAAAAATTGGTAGGTTTTCCGAGCTCACAACTGACATTGACACTAATAGTAAAAAAAATTCTATTTTTCCGCAACTAAGGAGGCATTGTCTTGCTATTTCTAATATTTTTAAAAAATATTTTTTTTTTAACAGTTAACGTCCACGTCAGCTAAGTACGAACTCTTAAAGCCCAAATTTTAAATGTGATAGAAAACGATGTTGTTTTTTGTATTTTTGGCAAAAATGGGACCAAAATTGGACAATCGAGATAGTTATTGGACCAAAATTGAACACTTAAAGTTTTTGGGATGACAAAAGAATTACACGAAAGTTATGGGACCAACACATTTTTTCTCAAGGAAGAAGTGAGCTCTACTTAGGATGTGCTTTGGATCTCTATTGGAACACTAGAAGCACTTTTTTTTTTTAAATCGTGTCTTACCAACTTAAAAAAAAAGTAATTCTAATTGTTGTAAAATGGTTTAAAAAACAGGCACTTAAATGCAGCCTTAAAATTCAAATATATATTAATAATCTTTCAGTTTTTCTTCGTCCTTTTGCACTATTGTACGTAGCTTTATGTCAGATTCATACATATGTTGTCAACTTCTCATTGGTCTACTTTTTGTGTGTCTAACAGATCAGATCTGTTGGAATATAGAGGCACGTAAACACGTAATACATGCGCAGCGGAAATAAACAGTTCACCAACAACGAACACGTAATTGCATAATTGAATACGTATAAACATAAAGAGAAATCTTACAGTAAATCGTACGCAGATTTCTCAACTATGGTATCTACGTAATCCCCTTGCTCAGATCCGCACAGATTTGCCAGCGTTGAATCCCGAGATGAATTTGCTAGGAAAATTCTAACTAGAGATTTTATGGAGAAAACTAGGTTTTCTTGTAGTGTATAATGAATCCCTAAGGTCTCATATTTATAGGGAAAAACCAACTTAAATCTTAAGCTATCTTTATTAGGAATATATTTCCTAATCTTGCAAAACAAATCTCATAAATATGTTTTTCCCTACATATATTTTCCTACAATAATATTCCATATATATTTGGGATTCCTATTTAATTAAATCTAATTTAATTAAACAGTAATAATAATTAATTCTAAATTAATATATTATTAATTCTCCATAAATTAAATATTAAATTCAATTTAATACTTAATCAACCAACTATAATCTGATTAGGGAATTACTTGTTGTGTGACCTATATGCCCTCATATATCGAGCGATTAGTCAAACTAATGGTCTTAATTGAACCCTATTCAATAAATCAGACATTCTCAATATATGGGGTACGTTGCGAGAAACGTGCAAATACTTATAACTGAGACATGGGCTATTACGATAACTTCCTTTCATTCACGAATACTCGATTAAGTCTTGAACATGATGAAGTGTCTATTCAAATAACTTAATCATATTATCTCTAATCACTAATTGATCATGTATGTCACACTTGGCCACAAAGTCCAAGTTGACGTGCATCGACCGATAACTTAGATCCAATTATGATGAGAAGATGAGTATTCTCTCTAAATCCACTTTGAGGAATGAATCATATTCTTGGCTCAACTACCACGCACATTCACTTCGTGATGAACCCAATCCAAGCCATATCTACCCATGGAAGGGTGCAAGCGTCGGTCATGGTCAAAGTTCATCACTCCACACATATCGTGCGTATTGACCTCATGTCAAAGGAGTATCGCATCGCTCCCACTAACCGAGACACATATTGTGGAATTACAACAAACGGTTTCTCGGATAGGTATATCAATACCCTCTAAGGTATCTATGCATCCACCATGAGATACCTAGTATCTCGCAGTAAGTGAGATCTTACTACACTCTCTAAGAGTATGATGCAGATCGCACACCAATCTCAACACCAATCTCAATTGCATCATCAATATCCCATTCTTGAAGATCCTTGATCGGTGCTATTTGAGAATCATGCTTAAGTCATCTGAGTTCTCACAATCTCAATGACAGCAATGATTCATGGGAACACAAATAAGAATAAATGCAAACAACCAAACATAATATTCAGATAAGTGTAATGCCATACATTTAATATTAAATAAAAATAATATTAAAACTAATACTGAATATTATCTTAGTATTATGTCCTTACAATTGGATTGTCTCTAGGACACTAACACTAACAATCTCCTACTTGGACTAGAGCCAATCACCTACATGTCTAACCTCTAGACCATTAAAATGTCTAGTGTGTACATAAACACTCAAAGCCTTGGTGAAAGGATCCGCTAAATTATGTGGGGACACGTTCTAACTCTATTTCTCCTCTAGAAATTATCTCTCGTATCAAGTGATAACGTCTCGGTACATGTTTGTTTCTGTTATCGGATCTCGGTTCCTTTGCTTGTGCAACCGCACCAATGTTGTCACAATATAACTTTATTGGACTGCTGGCACTCGGAACTACCCCTAGTTCATTTAAGAACTATTTTATCCAGACAACTTCTTTGGCAGTTTCTGCCACAATAATGTACTCAACTTCGATTGTTGAGTCCGCAGTTGTCTCTTGTTTGGAACTATTCCAACTAACCGCCCCCACCATTGAGAGTGAAAACATAGTCTGACTGTGATTTGCAATCATCACAGTCGGATTGGAAACTAGCGTCAGAGTAGCCAGTTTCAACTAGCTCTAACTGCCCTCTGTAGACAAGAAAGCAATCTTTAGTACGTATGAGGTACTTCAGAATGTTTTTGACAGTAATCCAGTGAGGCTCCTCCGGATTCTACTGGTATCTACCAGTGATGCTAACAGCGAAGGTCACATCATGCCTAGTGCAAGTCATGGCGTACATGATGGAACCAATTGCAGATGCATATGGTACATCCTTCATGTGCTGGATATCAGCTTCCTTGGAAGTACAATCCTTCTTAGACAGTTTTATCCCATGACATGTGGTAGAGAACCTCTCTTAGAGTTCTCCATCGCAAATTCGCTTCAACACCTTATCTACGTAGGTGGACTGTGACAGCCCCAACATCTTCTTGGATCTATCCCTGTGGATTTTGATCCCTAAGATGTAGCAGGCTTCGCCAAGATTCTTCATCATGAAGTTCTTTGATAACCAATCTTTAACGGACTGCATTAAGAGGATATTATTTCCCAAAATCAATATGTCATCGACATATACGATTATGAAAAAAATATTCTTCCCTCTACGTTTACGATAAACGTTAGGATCTTCCGAATTTTTGATAAAGTCAAAAAACTTGATAGCTACATCAAATCGGATATTCCAACTCCTAGAAGTTTGCTTCAATCCATAAATGGATCTCTTTAGCTTGCATATTAGATTAGAATTTGGCTTAGATATGAACCCTTCCGGTTGAGTCATAAATACATTCTCATCAATGTTTCCATTGAGGAAAGCTGTTTTGACATCCATCTGTCAAATCTCATAATCATAGTGTGCTGCTATCGCAAGTAAAATTCGAATGGACTTGATCTTTACAACTGGTGAGAAGGTCTCATCATAGTCAATGCCTTCGTGTTAACTATAACCCTTCGCCACCAACCTAGCTTTGTAGGTTTGTACTTTGCCATTTGCATCGGTCTCTCGCTTGAAGACCCATTTGCAACACAACCAAGTCATAGACTTGATTAATTGGTGTACATCGAGTCCACCTCGGATTTCATGGCTTCATGCCACTTATCTGAGTCAACATCTAATGTTGCCTCAGTGTAAGTTCTAGGATCGTCTTTATCCAGGATCTCCACGTCATCATGTTCCTCTACGAGGAAACCATAATATCTAGTGGGTGGATTACGAATCCTAGTAGACTTATGAAGCTATTGTTGTGCAGGCTGTACATTCTAATCGTCAAAATTTTGTGGGGCATCGATTTCATCAATGTTCGGAGAGTCCTCAAGAGCTACACTTTCAGATGACTCTTGGGCGGGAGTTTGAACTATGTTGTTCTCATTCAACCCACTTGGAGTTTGTTGCGAAGGCAATACAACTCCAATTACGCTCCCACTGGCTGAATGAGGATCACTTAGGCTGCGTTTGTTTTGGGATTTAAGTGTGAAGAGCAAGTCAAGGTTTTAGAATCTAGGGATTTAGAATCCTTGATAAATAGTAAATGTATGTGTTTATTTTGGTATTTGAGTAGGGTGAGATTTAAATTTATGTCAAATCAATATTTAATAGTGATTGCTATTGTATTATTATATTATATTGAGAAGAATAATATAGTGTATAAAGTGTGATATATTGGGAAGAGTAGTAATAGGTTTATAGGTATTTATAGGTGTAGATTGAATGTGGGATTTGAAAACCAGATTTTAAATCTCAAACTCGTATGAGACGGGGAGCGTAAAGTCCTAAGTCCATCCGTGTGAATCCCAAAACAAACATAGCCTTAGTGATAAACTTCCACCATGAGAGTTACTAAATGCTCCCACTAATTCTTTGTCACGTTGCTTTGAGAAATCATCAATCTCTATGTTAATCTGTGGTTCTTGAATTTCTTCAAGTTTTATCCTCTTACGACCTTGTTCCTTAAAGACATAGTCTTCTTCGAGGAACTTGGTCTGCCTAAAAATAATCACTGTTTGTTTCTCAGGGTGATAGAGATAATATCCTCTAGTTTTCTTAGGATATCCCACAAAGTAACCTTTTTCACCTTTTGATTTCAACTTATCAGTGAACATCTTCTTCACAAACGCGGGGCAACCACACGTCTTTATATGTGAGAAAGTTGGCTTCTTGTCATGTCATAGCTCGTATGGCGTATGCTAAACCGATTTGGATGGAATCATATTCAGAATGTAGATTGAGGTTTGGAGTGCATATCCCCATAAGAATGTTAGAAGAGAGGAAAAGTTCATCATGGATCTTACCATATATAACAAGGTTCGGTTTCTCCTCTCGGATACTCCATTCATTTGGGGTGTTCTGGGAGGAGTCCATTGTGATCGGATTCCATGCAACTTCAGATAATCAGTGAACTCATGGATAAGGTATTCTCCTCCTCGATTTGATCGAAGAGTCTTAATACTCTTACCACGATGCTTCTCTACTTCAGCTTTGTATTCTTTGAATTTCTCAAAGATTCAGATTTGTGTTTCATAAGATACACATACCCGTACCTTGAGAAATCCTCAGTAAAAGTGATGAAGTAACCGAAGTGACCCCTAGCTAGAGTGGGCAGTGGTCCACAAATGTCAATGTGGAACAACTCTAGAACTTCTTTGGCACGAACCCCTTTTCCATAGAAGGGTTTATTGATCATTTTGCCTTTGAGACAAGATTCGAAATCTCCATAAGACTCAAAGTCAAATGGGTTTAAGTAGTCCAACTTCCTTAACCTTGCAATTATTTTCTTGTTTGCATGACCAAGCCTACAATGTCATAAGTAAGTCGGTTTTTTCATGATTACTAAGTTTGAGTCTTTTATTTTGTATATTAAGAACATTATATCCACTATGCAACAAATATAAACCATTCGATAAAGCAGCACTTCCATAAACATCACCATTAAGCAAAAAATAACAATTATTCTTTGCAAAATGGAAGGAAAAACCTTCAATATCCAACATAGGAATAGAAATAATGTTGCGAGAAATAGATGGAACAAAATAACAATTATTCAATTCTAATCTAAAACCAGAGGGTAAGTCTAAAACATAAGTGCCAACACGTAGCAGCAACTCTTGCTCCATTCCCAACGTGTAGCGCGACTTCACCCGGCCTAACTGCCCTGCTATCCTTGAGACCCTAGACATTTGTACAAATGTGTGAGCCACAACCGGTATCCAATACACAACAGTTAGTATCATTTGTGGACATGTTTATCTCAATAACAAAGATACATGTTCTAGTGGCTGAGACACCTTGTGTCTTCTTTTTAGCTGCTGGAACCTTGAAGTCCTTCTTCCAATGCCCCTTCTGCTTACAGCTGAGGCATACATCCTTGTCCACACTCTCCTTCTTTTGAATTCCACCCTTGGGCTTGAGAAAATTGGGCTTAGAGCCCTTCTTAGCCTTGTTCCTTCGCTTCTTCTTTCCTTTCGGAGCAGAAGAAGTAGAAGCACTCACCATGAGCACGGGTTTTTCCTTAGCAGTGGAAGACTCAAAAGTCTTGAGTATGTTATGAAGCTCGGGCATGGTCGATTCCGTCTTATTCATATTATAGTTTACTACGAAACTTGAATATGAATCAGGAAGCGACTAAAGAATGACATAAACAACAACATTGGTTTTGAGCTCAATGCCCAAACGACCAAGTTTCTCGATTAGCCCAATCATCTTCAATACATGAGAGGAGACCTTTCTCCTTCAGCTAGCCGGCATCTAAACAGATCTCTCATCACTTCATAAATCTCAGAATGAGATTCAGAATCAAAGAGATCATTTAGATGCTTGAGCATCTCGAAGGGGAGCATCTTCTCATGTTGCCTTTGCAACTCGGGAGTCATGCCGAGCAACATAACACACTGAGCTTGGGAAGCATCCTCTTGATGCTTCTTCTGAGCAGCAGCGTCAAACGCTTCAGTCTCCTTAGTTCCAGCCTCAGGGGCAGCAGGGATTGACATGTTCAACGCGTACTCAATCTTTTCTTGTCTGAGCACTAAACGAACGTTTCAGTGCCAGTCTAGAAAATTTTGCCCAACCAATTTATTTGTTTCCAAAACACTTCTCAATGACAAGTTATTCATTTGAACAATCCTATAGAAATAAAATAAAATGGGAATTAAAAATAAATAATTCCTATGATAAATATTCAACAATAAAAATAAACATGGCCTTTAAATTTATTCTATTTCCATTATTTTCACATACTTAACGACCTCATTGGAAAAGTACGAATTTATATCAAATATAAATTGTAATGGACTAGGATCCACATTACTACTATCATAATCCCAGCGAGGGCTGATCATTATAACAGCATAACTGGTAGGTCTCCAAACCAATTGTGAAAATGTAATTTCTAGTTTATCGAACCTAGTTCGATTGATGTCCCATAACTTTTATTCCCCGCGAGGGCTGGTGAAATAAAATTAAGTCGATTTACAACCATCAAATGACGACATTACATGTCCCTATAAAAGTTCCGTTAGATGTAGATCTGGGCAAAAGACGAGGGTCTTAAATACTCATTGGAACAAAATCTCCGGTTTACTTTTAATTTTGATGGAAGACATCTTATCAAATTAATGAGAAAACCATATTTTAGTGAGGAACGTTTTAAAGGCGGGGTATTAATTGCTTAATCGAGATCCAACATGTTATCTACTTCAAATTTGAGCAATTATTGGCCGCCCTACCCGAACATGATATATACGGACTAACAAATATTGGGCGTCGTCTACCCAAATATATAATACAGCCCGACAAGTATTGGACGCCGCCTACCCAAATAGTTATAATGCGGACCATAATTGTGTTAACGAATTAATTAAAAAAAGTTAACCAAATGAGAATTCAATAATTTTTAAGATTTTATTGAACTTTAAAATCCAATTTTAAACTATTAAACAATTATTAAATAATTAATCCAATTAATTATAATTAAAAGTCCAACCTTTAATTCTTATTAAAAAAATAATAAATGTTTTAAGTTTGATTTTACCAAGGGCTCAAGTGCAATTTCTGAACTTTGCACGGAGGGGCCTGTTTGAAATCCAATTTGCAAAACAACCACCACTCATCACAACCCAGAAACCATCTCTCCGATCGAGACAAACGAAACCAACAATTCAACCTCAGTTCATCATAATTAATCTAATTAATCATATGAACAATTAATTTTGGGACTCAGTTTTATTAAACAATTCGAATCAGTCCAACTAAAAATGAAAAAGAACCCAAAACCGCACAAACGCAAGCTGCACAGAACTAGAACAAGAAAAGGGCAGCGAAACGAGCAGCAGGTATCGGATGATCCAATCAAGGCGAAGGTTGCAGATCGAAGAACAAGAAAGTAGCGAGGGCGTCGCAACTGACGCGCCGCTGGTCAATTCCGACCGACGCAACACCGATGCCTCACGGTGGCGTGCCGCCATGAGCCCTACCGAAATTGACACCTGCTCTATTGAATCGTCAAACAAAACGAGAGCACCGCCATCGGTTTTGCAGGTAAGAGGGCAAATGCCGCTGAGCGAGGTGCTAGTCGGGTTACGCCGTCGTAGATCCAATCCACTTGATTTCGTACCGACGCAGCGTCGCGAGGCCAACGTGAGTCACGGGGATTCGCCCCTGACTCGAACGATGTCACGAATGCATGCGAGGATGAAGAAAAATGGCGATAGGATGGGGCAGAGCGGCGGAAGGGTTTTGCAGAAAACCCTAATCTGGGCGACGAAGAAGACGAACGCGTGGAACAAAATCGGGGCGTGTGTGTGAAGTCAATCAAGTATATTAACAAATACGCACACGCCCAAAACAAAACACATTAGGTTGCGATTTTGTCAAACAAAAGGCAGCCGCACCCAGTTTTAATAAAAAAAATTTAATTAAAACCAATTATGCAATCAATCAAGAGCCTGAAGCTCTGATACCACTATTGGAATATAGAGGTAGATAAACACGTAATACATGCACAACGGAAATAAACAGTTTACCAACAACGAACACGTAATTGCATAATTGAATAGGTATAAACATAAAGAGAAACCTTACAGTAAATCGTACGTAGATTTCTCTACTATGGTATCCACGTAATCCCCTTGCTCAGATCCGCACAGATTTGTCAGCGTTGAATCCCGAGATGAATTTGCTAGGAAAATTCTAACTAGAGGTTTTATGGAGAAAACTAGGTTTTCTTATAGTGTTAATGAATCCCTAAGGTCTCATATTTATAGGGGAATACCACCTTAAATCTTAAGTTATCTTTATTAGGAATATCTTTCCTAATCTTGCAAAACAAATCTCATAGATATATTTTTCCCTACATATATTTTCCTACAATAATATTCTATATATTATTTGGGATTTCTATTTAATTAAATCTAATTTAATTAAACACTAATAATAATTAATTATAAATTAATATATTATTAATTCTCCATAAATTAAATATTAAATTCAATTAAATACTTAATCAACCAACTATAATTTGATTACGGAATCACTTGTTGTGTGACCCATAGGCCCTCATATATCGAGTGATTTGTCAAACTAACAGTCTTAATTGAACCCTAGTCAATAAATCAGACATTCTCAATATATTAGGTACGTTGCAAGAAACGTGCAGCTACCTGTAACTGAAACATGGGCTATTACGATAACTTCCTTTCATTCACGAATACTCGATTAAGTATTGAACATGATGAAGTGTCTATTCATATAACTTAATCATATTATCTCTAATCACTAATTGATCATGTATGTCACACTTTGCCACAAATTCCAAGTTGACGTGCATCGGCTGATGACTTAGATCCAATTATGATGAGAAGATGAATATTCTCTCCAAATCCACTTTGAGGAATGAATCCTATTCCTAGCTCACCTACCACGCACATATCCAAGCCATATCTACCCATGGAAGGGTGCCAGAGTCGATCATGGTCAAAGTTCATCACTCCACACTTGTCATGCGTATTGACCTCAAGTCAAAGGAGTATTGCTTCGCTCCCACTAATTGAGACACACGTAGACACATATTGTGGAATTACATCAAACGGTTTCTCGGATGGGTATACCAATACCCACTAAGGTATCTGTGCATCCACCTTGAGATACCTAGTATCTCGCAGTAAGTGAGATCTTACTACACTCTCTAAGAGTATGATGCAGATCGCACACTAATCTCAATTGCATCATCAATATCCCATTCTTGATGATCCTTGATCGGGGCTATTTTAGAATCATGCTTAAGTCATCTGAGTTCTCACAATCTCAATGACAGCAATGATTTATGGGAACACACATAAGAATAAATGCAAACAGCCAAACATAATATTCTGATAAGTGTAATGACATACATTTAATATTAAATAAACAATAATATTAAAACTAATACTGAATATTATCTTAGTATTATGTCCTTACAGTTGGATTGTCTCTAGGACAGTAACACTAACAAGATCAGCCTCATCTTATCAGATCAGCACGGCATACTAGCACTACAGATCAACACGGCAGATTAGAACGGCAAACCAGCACAACATCAACAGGGTAGACCAGCACGACATGCCCGCACGGTAGATCAGCACGACAAACGAGCACGACAGAGCAACACGGTTTCTTCTAGCTCAGCTTATCAGCTTACTTGAAATTCATCAACCTCGTCGTATCTTGATCAGCCTTGTCTTATCTTGATGAGTTCCCCCCCAACTTGTTACCTGTAAGAATAAAACTAAGTCTAGAAACGCAAGCTTTCTATACAACTTAGCTTATCCTATTACAAGGTGTTTTGGCATAATAATCAAAACTAAAATTATCCCAACAGAGAACTTTCTATGGCAGATGGTCTCCAAGAATTGTGGAGTAAATTGTCTCTCTCGGAGGTAGAAGACATGGAGATCGTGATCGATGAATTGGATCTACCACAACCACAAATTGTTTTGGTTGGCCGATTTGTGCTGCATAAAATTATTGAGGCTCTTGAATTACGATCAGAACTGAAGAGAATTTGGAACTGAATTCTACTCTCAAGATCTCACAGGTTGGGGAAGGAATATTTTTGTTTGAACAACCATGGAATTTTAATGGTGCTCTGGTCATCTTTGATCAGTTGGGAGGAATGGATCGACCTATTGATTTTGCATTAGATTTTGTTCTGTTTTGGGTTCAACTGCATGGCCTGCACTTTCAAAATATGACACGATCGATTGGTGATATGATCAGATCGAAAACTAGTAAGGTCCTTGATGTGGATTGTTCATCTGGAAGCATATCATTTGGGAGATGTTTGAGAGGTTTTATATTACTGGATATGACCAAACCCCTATGCAGGGGATACCTCTCACAATTGGCACGAAGAGATCGATTATCCTCTTTTGCTATGAGAAACTCTCAGATTATTGCTACACATGTGGTCGTCTTGATCATATGGAACGTGATTGCCCAACATCCATAATCCATCTTGATTTCACCCCAATGAATTTAAGGAATTTGGAACCTGGTTGAGGGCTAATGGACAACAGAGCTTAACACAGGAGGAGATTGCTTCAATTATGGCGACATGGGGTAACAAGGCTGCGACAATTCTTTGTTTTGGGTTCAACTGCAAGTTATCAAATTATGTTTAAATCAATGCAAGTTTTGCGTTCAATTCAAACAAATGTGCTACCTGGCCTATTAATTCTTGCTAAATGTCTACGTTCATCGACTCGTGAGATAAAGACGCCCAAGAATATGTCGAAAACACTCATGAGATACTTACAATTGTATGTATTGCAACTTAAATGATCTCTAACTCCCATATCATCTTTACCTTCAAAAAAAAAAAAAAAACAACTATCTCTACTCCCATTAATTTACTTGCTATCTTTTAAACACATTCTTAACCACTAAAACATTTATTTAGTGAAATTAGACCGGTTTGGTTAATCTTATTTTAAACATTTTATAAACTTTAAAATTTTATAAGTTGTTTTAAAAGCTTATAAGATGTAATTTTTAAGTAGTTTATAAATTGTTAAAGTGTTTGACTAATAAAATTTATAAGTTCTTTAATAATTTTTAAAAAAATATATAATTTTAATATTATAACTTTTTTTTCGATTTTTTCTTTCGAATTTTTTTTTTTTCAAAAATAAAAAAGGGACCGGGTTGAGTTGGATTCAGACCGAGTTTGGGCCAAGATGGGTTGAGATATGGTAGAGCTTATATCATTTTTGTAAAATAAGTTGGGATATTCTAATTTATTTTTTTGGAGTTTATAAGCTCTAAAGAACTTATTTTGAAATCTTATATAATATTAAACATCTTATTTTATCAAACAAAATTAAAAATTTATAAATTTCTAAACAACTTATAAGTTATTTTAAAGCGCTTATAAGCTGTGCGAACAGACCCTAACTAGTCGGATTGAACATGACACTCATCAACTACTAGATTTTTTGTGGGGCGGATTTTGTTGACAAAGGTTTGGACACTTAAGATTCAGTTACTTTCCATTTATGAGTCTAAGCCTGACAAAAGTTGGACGGTACTCATCAATATTATCACTATTCTTCGAGTCTAAGTTCTAGATACTTTCCATTTATGTACTACTTCATAAATATCTATAATTAGACTAATAAAATAATGTGTGTCTTGTGCATGCATCCACATCAAACTATTTAAATCTGGAATTATCCAACACATTAGTGTAAAGTTTGTGCCTATAAAAGAAGCAGTACATCAAAGAAGTAGCATGCAACCACACATTCCTTGAACAATTAATACTTCACAATTAATGGAATCAAAAAACCAAAGCGTTGTTCGCCCTCTGGCAAATTTTCACCCAGATGTATGGGGAGATCGTTTCCTCGTCTACGAGCCAGAATCCAATGAGGTATATTTATACTATATATGTTAAAATTATATACCCTCCGTTTAAAGTTAGATAAAGTCTTGTATGAATCAGACGCTACATGTTTCAGCGAAAATAAACTATATGTTTTAAAAATACATTTGAATTAAACGATGCATCTGATGCACAATAAACTTACTTTTAAAATTATTTGATATTTTGTCAGATGTTGGTGTCATTAAGAAGGGTGAATAATGACAAATTTGTCCTAAATTATTCTCTCTCACCATATTCCATAATGTTAGCCTTTCATATTTTTTCTCACTTTTCCACTGACAGAACGGGAAAAAAAATTATACAAAATTTTGTATGCATCAGGTGTTACATGTTTCAGCGAAAGCAAACTGCATGTTTTAAAAATACATTTGAATTGAGCGATGCATCTACTGCACAATAAACTAATTACTTTTAAAATTATTTGATATGTTGTCAGTAGTTGGTGGAATTAAGAAGGGGTGAATAATGACAAATTTGTCCTAAATTATACTCTCTCACCATATTCCATAATTTTAGTCATCATATTTTTTCTCACTTTTCCACTGACAGAATTGAAATAAAGGTAAAATTGAGAAAAATAGTGCCCAAAAAAATGCTAAAACGTCAAATTATTTTAAACAAGAATGTTGTGCTAAAACATCATTTAATTTGAAACGGGGGAGTATAATTCTATGGCTACGTCTGGTATGAATCCAGATACATTGTGTACTCATAGTGCATTTTAGAGCCGTGCAACTTGTTATACTGAAAAGTGCAATTTATTTACATTGAAATGTGCAACTATTAATATGAAAAAAAAGAAATTACACGATTCAGTGTAAACAAGTTGCACGATTTTAAAACGCACTATGAATGTTCGGTGCACCTTGGTGTACATGAGATCCACTCTATTTCTATATGTACGAGGGATCGAAGATGCAAAGTTAATAATTTTATTTTATTTTTTTGGTTGGATGACAATCAATTACCTAAAGGGTGGTGAGAAACAAATTGCTGAAGAGCTGAAAGAGGAAGTGAAAAGGGAGCTGAAGGAAGCATCAAAAGATTACATGCTCCAGCTGAAAATAATGGATGCAATCCAGCGATTAGGCATTGAGTATCTTTTTCAAGAGGAGATTGATGAAGCTTTGCAGAATTTGTTTGAAAAGTTTGACGATAATAATAACCACGACTTGTTCACCACATCTCTTAGTTTTCGGCTTCTCAGACAGCATGGATACAAGGTTTCATGCAGTAAGTATTGCCTAACTGGAACTGATTCAAAAGTTACATGCATATAATTAAAAATTATCTATTAATTTACCATGTGCATCCTGCAACTCAAGTGAGTATCAGTTGTTTTCACTAATTAGTTGTGGTTGTCCAACTGATACTGTTCATTGAAAGCAGCTGCGCGCAACTGTTAAGTAAAAACAGTTGATACTCTTATGCACAATAGACCTACTCCTGCTAATTATGTTAATTTATATATAAGCAGAGGGTTTTGACAAGTGTAAGGATGAAGAAATTGGCTTCAAATTCAAGGAAACATCCGTAATCAATTTCAATTAGAGAGTTGCAATTAATTAATTCGTAATGATAAGTCAAGCTCGCGGCGCTTTCATTATATATATATATATATATATATATATATATATATATATATATATATATATATATATATATATATTCATATAGAGAATATATTAATATGGTGAAATAAACAATCTAAAATTACAGATGCATTGATCAGATTATGTAATTAGTCATAAATAAATTATTAAAATGAATCATATATAATATATATACACAATTATAAATGATTGAAATGATGAAATATTCTCAGCAATATGCATTTGTATGCATCATGTATGCACCATATACGCCAAGGAACCAAATATATATGTAATTAATTATGTGCTAGGTTTATGGTTTATCCATCTTAAATTGTCATTATTAACCATACTCAATAATTTAAACCGACAATCTTTTTGAGGCCCTGCATCTGGTTCGACTTGTGGACTCATGGCGTTAGATTTTTTTTTCTTTTTTCCTTTTATAGATTAGTTATTCGTCAGGTGCAACGTGCATTCATAGTGCATTTTAAAAATATGCAACTTGTTATACTGAAAGATGCAACTTGTTTACATTGAACCGTGCAATTATTGATATGAAAAAATAGTTGCACGGTTAAGTGTAAACAAATTGCATCTTTTAATATAACAAATTGCATGTTTCTAGATGCACAAGAGACCAACTCTTTGACATCCGTTTTAATTTTTGTTCAAATTCTAGAAGGTGAGAAAGATTTACATAAGAATGAGACTGATAAATATACATCAATGTGTGTGTATATATTGTGCTTGTTTCTTATATGCAACTTTTATAGGGTCAATTTCAAAAAAATTAATAACTTAAAGGATCAAAATCAAAATGTCAAAACAATCGGGATCAATTTCAAAACGAAGAGAAGTTACTGAACAACAAAAAACTTAATCCCTATTAAAAAAATATCTACTAATTTACCAGGTGCATCCTGCATTAACTCAAGTGAGTATCGGTTGTTTTCAGTAATCAGTTACGGTTGTCCAACAGATATTGTTCAGTGAAATTAAGCAGTTACATGGTGCACTTGATGCAGACATACTCCTGCTAATTGTGTTAATTTATATATGACAGAGGTTTTTGACAAGTTTAAGGATGAGGAAACTGGCTTCAAAATTAAGGAAGCGTCCGTAATGGGAGTTCTCGAATTTTTCGAAGCCACGTATCTGAAAGTCCATGACGAGGAAGTTCTTGATCGTGGCTACGTTTTGGCAAGAAAATACTTGGAATCAGTTTTGCCGAGTTTGAGCAATTCTCCGGAAGCAGAACAAGTTAGTCATGCGTTGTATAAGTACTCGATTCGCAGGGGATTTACTCGGCTAGAAGCTAGGCATTACATTCCCATCTACGAGCAATCTACTTCTCACAATCCACTTTTACTGAAACTTGCTAAATTGGACTTCAAACTGCTGCAGTCTATGCACAGACAGGAGTTGAGTGAAATTTGTAGGTACGTAATTATATTTTGAGAAAACTCTCATTTTTAGCCTCTTTTCATTTAAAAAGTTCTTTTTTATTAAAAATTTTAATTTCATTCTTTTTAGCCAAGGATTTTTTGGACAATTATACCCTTAAAGAAGTCAATTAAAAAAAATGATGGTATGAACTTCAATAAATTGTGATACGAAGTTAATATATTGTAGTACGAACTTAATTAAATTGTGGTACAAACTTAAAAATGATGGTAAGAGTTGAATTAAATTATGGTACGGGCTAGAGTAATGGTGGTACAACATTAAAATAAGGGTGGTACGGGCTAGAGTAATGGTGGTACGACATTAAAATAAGGGTGGTACGGAGTTAATTTAAATGTGGTACGGGCTGAAGTGATAGTGATACAAGGTTGAAATAAGTATGGTACGTGATTACTTTAATAATGGTAGGGGCTGAAGTGATAGTAGTTGGAGTTAATTGAATGGTGGTACGGGATGTATATATGTATGATGGTACAAACTATAGTAATGAAAGAATAAAAAAAGGATAGAGTTGGAATGATTACAAATTTTGTGACAAAAAAAACTTACATCTTTTCCCATACACTATGCTTCTTGGTAATGTCATGCATAGTGTATTAATTAATTGAAATCCATAAAATACGAATATTACATATGCAGGTGGTGGAAAAGTTTAGACGTGCCAACAAATTTGTCATATGTAAGAGATCGAATAGTTGAGAACTACTTCTGGGTGACAGGAATTTATTTCGAACCAGAACATGCTTTTGCTAGGAAAATCTTTAACAAACTACAGATCTTGGTAGTTGCATGTGATGATACTTTCGACGCCTACGCTACTTTTGAGGAATTACAACTCTTCACTAAAACAATCGAAAGGTAATTAAATATCGAGTTAGAGTTAGAGGATAAAAATTCATCAAATTAATTAGCTTAATTTATTTTGAATTTCATTAATTAACATGAATTGCAGCTGGAGTGTTTCAAGCTTGGATAATCTTCCAGACAATATGAAGTTAATATATAAGGCTTTTTTGGAAATATTTGATGAATTTGAGGAGGAAATGATTAAACAAGGAAGATCGTATCGGACCAGCTATGGAATTGAAGCAGTAAGCAAATTTAAGACGAAATACACTATATATGTATAAAAAAGTAAACAATCTTATGGATTATTAATTGTGCATGATGATGATGAACAGATTAAAATGGTAGTTCGATATTACTTTGAGGAGATAAAATGGAGAGGGAAAAAAGAGATGCCCTCAATGGAGGTGTACATGGAGTTTGCAAAGGGGAGTACTGTGTATCTACCATTAATGATTGTAACACTTATTGGAATGGGAGATATTGTGACCAAACAAGTCCTGAATTGGATATTGTCTGAACCTCCTATTGTCACAGCTAACTTAATTATATGTAGGTTAACTGCTGACATCGTCGGCCACGAGGTATATTATCAATTTTTTGGCATATCAATGTTATGCATACATATTATCACTGATTTGCATATGAAATGACACTCAATAGTGGCATTCGAAAAAGAGAGTTCACGTGAAATCTACTCGAATACTTTCTTATTTATTATTATTTTTATTAAATTTTGTTTTTAAAATTTATTTTTTCGTTGCATGAGCAGTTTGAGAGAAACAGGGAGCACATACCTTCATCAATAGAATGTTACATGAATGAGCACAAAGCGTCAGAAAAAGATGCAGTCGATGAATTTATGAAAAGAATAGAGTCAGCATGGAAGGACATAAATGAGGCATTTCTCAGGCCAACTCAAATTCCTGCTTCTTTACTTGTCCTTCTTCTCAATTACGCACGAGTGATGGAGGTTATCTACAGCAAGGGTGATTGGTTTACGCATGTGGGCCCTGAAATGAAAAATTTCATCAAGGAGCTATTCATTGATCCCCTACCATAATAACTTACTAGCTTTCATGTTTTATTTCAAAAAATAAAAGAGTGTCATATATACCGATCATTAGGACACTTTAAAAGTATGCAATTTATATTATGTGTGTCTAAATAAACTGTCTCACCACCTTGTTTGATGATGACAGGGTTATCAATCTTGTAATGTGTTAATGTACTGCACACTTAGTTGTGCATATGGATGTTAGTGATGAAATGTCATGTGATTTGATTTTAATAATGTATATATTGATTTTGTTGAAGGATAAATTTCAATCTAAATTTGTGTTATTATTTAGGACTGGAAAGTAAGGATTGTAAAACATATTTTTTATGCACGATTGGTATTTAACCAAACATTCATACGAGGGTATACACAACTATTTTTCAAGATTGATTTGAGGGCAGAATATCACCTTATCAGATTGTATCCTCCTTATATCCACAAAGTTGCAGTTGTTACAGTATCTTGACTCTATGAGTTACACGTGATGCCTTTTGGTTTAACCATTCCTCCAACAACTTCTCAAGGTATCATGAACCAAGTGTTCTCACTCTAATTGTATTTTTGATGATATCCTTGTATTCAGTATGGATATGGACCAGCATAAGGAGCACTTGAAGAAAATATTTCAATTATTGGTGGATAATCAGCTAATGACTAAAGCTTCAAAGTGTGTTTTTGGTCAAAATCATGTGGAGTGTCTTGAATATATAATTTTAGACAAAGGGTATCCTGAGAAAACTAAAGGGATGAAGGAATACTCTACATCGAAGTATGTAAAGTTTTTATGGGTGTTCTTAGGTTAACTGGACACTATAGAAAGTTTATAAGGCACTATGGAATCATAGCTAACGTAAGTACGTAACTCAGTTAATCAAGAAAGGGAAGTTTATATGGAGTAAGGTAGCAAATGAAGTTTTTCAGAAAATGAAAAAGTTGATGATAGCTTCACCTATTATGTAATTACCTTATTTCAAAAAAAAAAAAAATTATTGGAGAAATTGATGCAAGGTATGGAGAGTTAGGGGCAGTTCTAATGCAGGAAAATCACCTTCTAGCTTTAATAAGTAAGATATTGAGACCTATCAATTTAGGGTTCTCCAGAAAGAATTTCTAGCTATTATTCTTACAGTTGTGAAATAGAGAAGTTGTTTGGTTCATGCTCATTTCAATATAAGTACTAATCAACAATGTTTAATTATTTTCTTGAACAGGAGATCTATACTCCTCTTCAACACAAACATTTAACTAAATTTCTGAGATTTAATTATAGGGTAATTCTTAGTGGGCAGATTCTGCTCTGGGCAGAAAATGCTATTTTAGACTTGGTGGACTTAATTGAGGGCAGATTCTTGGTGGGCTTGATTGAGGGAAAAGGTTTTTTAATGATTCTGCCCTGGGCAGAATCTGCCCATTTAGCACCTCCCTTAATTATATAATTGAGGACAGAAGTTGACAATAAAATGTGGTAGGTGATGCTGTTTCAAGAAGAGAATGAATAGAAAGTGAATGTGCGACAATTACATTGCTCAAACATGCTTAGATGAAAGAGATATAGAACAATTATGATAATGATGAGTTAGTGCATAAAGTCATTATTGAATCCCTATCTTATCCTTATAGGGTGTGTTTTGTTAGTAGATTGGGCTGGTTAGATAATTTTGTAGGCATTAGTAACTTGTTTTGTATCTGGGTTATAAGCCTGAGACATTAGTTGGGCCCGGGTCCAATTTTAGTTTTAATCCCACGACACACAGATTAATGATCTCGGCCTAGGGGGTAAGGTCACTTATTAAGCCTCTTCCTGTCCAAATTACCAACACGTGAAATGTCGAAAACACCCTTCTACTTTTCACATATGTTTTGATTTTGCCATTACATTTTACTGTTTCTAAAGCCCATCAGACAATCGGCCAAGTAGGTCAACAAATGTGGCATATAAATTCATTGTTCGTCATCTTCGTGGCGAAGATTCAGGAATTCGAACTTGAGGTAGCTTTTGGGACGATTCATTGATTAATCTTTATTCAACCATAGTTCAACCTTTGGTCCCATCTCATTTCCCCCTTTTGTGCTTATTTGCAGATTGCAATTTCAGTATTTGGCTGTCTGTTGTTAATCATAGTAGGTTGAATCAGGTATTACGCATAACGGTTGGATTTTTTGGGAGAAACATATATAAACGTAAAGGGTTCTTCGACAACTGTGGGTTATTTTGAAAATGTGGGTTATTTTGAAACTTATATCTATTTTGCAAGTAAAAAATATTAGGGTTCATGTTGGTTTTTTTGAATAGTAGAACAAGTCTGGATAATATTTTTTCATCTTTGAATGTTTTGAGTGATAGTTGTTATTCTTTACACACAAATATATTGGAGATCTTTATTGACATGTTCTTATTCTGGAATCTTCTAGTTCTGTATACGTGCTGGATGTGTAATTTGTTGCGATTTTAGTCTAATCTCAGATCCTGTTGGCATTATTAATTAATTTTTAACTAAGTAAACATCATTCATGGTAGCTGTGGAAATTGTTAAATATATTTGATGTATTTTAAATATTAAAATTGTGAAGAATTCGTACGATTTTTTTACTTAACTGGTTTAATGTATCCATTGATATGAACAAAACACATTGTGATACTGATTTACCCTTTTCCAATTTGAAGTGTTATTTTACTGTGCATTGTCTCTAAAGATTGGTAGAAAGATAAAACAGTAGTATGTATATGCCTTAGGCCTTAATTTATATCTGTTGTAGTGCATTGTGGAAATGGATGAGATTGTTCAGGCTGAAGTTACTCTCGGGGTTGTATATCAAACTCGGGAGAAGAATACGGATGGAACCCAAAGTACCACCGTCGAATCGTCAGAGGAATAACAGGGAACACGGTTGTTGTTGCGCTGCCGTCGCGATGCAAGGATGGGAGAAGATTACTGGGGGATATTTTCGGCCATCGTCGAAGTTTTTGTCGAGATCGCTGGTGCTGGAGAATTATTGTGGGCGGTAGTCGAAGAACATATCGAAATTCGTGGGGTGTAGAAAAGAAAATGAAGGGTCAGGACCATGTAAAAATAAAGAAAACCAATAAAAGGAATAAATTATTAATTTTAAAATTGAAAAGGGTATATTTGGAAAGTCAGTGAAAAATTACATTAATCCTGAAATTCAAACACCATATTATAACATTAATGACTAGTTATCTCATATTGTAATCCTGGAAACCATTCAACTTATTATGTTATAGAAATCTACAAATGAATAGTGTAATCCCAACTAATCCAATCCTAATGAATCAAACCTAACCATTAAACAAAACATACCCATAATGTATTACCATTCTCTTACTCATCTGGATTGATCATACACAAAGGAAAGTTGTACATTGGGAGTAGTCATGAGCTGAGACATAAAGTATTGGAGTATATTCATTTTTCATTAGAGGGTGGTCATTCAGGAGAATATGTGATCTATCAAAGAATGAATACTATTTTTTGTGGCCTGAAATGAAGGAATTGTTCACCTTTTTTTTTTCACAATGTCAAATATGTAAATTGTATAAACATAAATTGGAGAAATATCAAGGGTTACTCCAACCTCTTCCTGTTCCAAAACAGACATGGAATGATATTTCAATGGACTTAATTGATAAATTGCCTAAATTAGGAAGAAATTATATTGTATTAGTTATAGGGATTAGACTTACTAAATACAGTCATATCATTGATATAACTAGCTCATATATAGCTTGTCAGCTTGCTAAATTTTTCAAGGATACTGCCAATAAAATACATGGAGTACCAGCTTTACCTGTGTCAAATATAGATAAAGTGTTTACTAGCCAATTTTGGTAATAATTATTCAAGCTTCTAGGAGTGCAACATCGGTACTACTTATGATTCTCAAACAAATAGATGAATAGAGAGAGTAAATCGATGCCTAGAAAGGTACTTAAGGTGTATGTGTTGGGAAAATCGTTGGCTTTCACTACCAGCTACATTGAACGTGTCTCCATTTGAAGCTTTATATGGATAAAAGTCTACTTCACTATCATTTGGATCATACATTCGGTTTAGTAGAAGAGACGATTTAAGAAAAGCAACACATGGTGCACAAATTAAAGTCACTTCTATAGAAAGCTAGAGACAAAATAAGTATTTATGCTAACAAAATTCGAACTGAAAGGATTGGGCTTTGAAATGATAAGATATGAGGTTTTTTATTTCTAACTCTTCTAAGCTAGATTATGTGTGTAAGCTCTAAAATGAGTGTGTACAGATCTAGTGTGTTTCTCTTGTGTTTTTCTCATCTTGTTGCGTGTATATTTTGTATGTTATTTGTATATATTATATTCTCACTTGAACTATTTATAGACGATGATTAGGACTAGCCGCTGGAGAGCTAGCCATTTGATCATCTATAATTAAGGAATACAATCAATCATTGATTGATTATGTGATTGGAAAGTCTTGATTTTCACGGTTGTTTGAATTTGGTCTTCAATCATAGATTGTGGATTTGTCTCAATTAGCAACGGTCACTTTCTCCCTATTGATCTTCTTCTTTAGCTCACATTAACTCTTCCTTATACTCTCTACTGTTCTTCTTCTGTTTTATCTTCCAGTGGCGAACAAGTCTTCTGACGCTTAGTATGAGGGATTTCCTTCAAGGGTTAGTTACCAGATGATTTGCATGTCTTATGGTCTTCATTATAAAGTCAGCTGACCTTCGACCTTATGTTCCGTATTTTCCCAACACATAAAATATTCAACCGCAAGTGTATGACGTCTATCCTAGTGCAATAAGTACGAGTCGATCCCACATGGATGAGTTACTGTAAAAATGATCTTAGTTGGTCGAGTTCTATCTAGAATGATCAATTAAAATATGGGTTGTTCAACAAAGCTATTTCTAGTTACTTACCTAAATTGTCACAAGCAGGAACAAAAGAAAATAGCTACCAAACAAATTGATCAAATAGTTCCTGCAATTCAAATCAAGAAAATAAAGTAAATAAAACTCAAAGAGTGAAAATAGGTTCAAAGGGTTATGTAAAAGTTAGAAATCCGTCTATAATTAAAATTCTATTTAAATGGTGTTGTGTTTGATCTTATAGGGATGCTCACTAAATAATTAATTAGAATGATTTTTCAATTCATTCAACCTAAAGGAAATATTAAACAAGCATGTATATCTATGAAGCAAATAAAATGCAACCCAAAATAGCACCTAGGATCATAAATAACCCTTCCAATAGTTGATTATATCCCGAGCTCACAATAAATTGGGTGGAATGCCTATATTCTATTAGTGAAAGTAATTTCTCAATCTACCCCCATTAACAATAAATAACATATTATTATGACCATTAATGACATGTTTTGCAAATAAAATTAGGTATTGAAACAGGAGTAACCCACACTATCACCATATAAATAAGAGATTAAATTATAAACATCAATCCTTTCAAAAAAAAAAATTATAAACATCAATCCAAATATTTACATTGCCCTAGAACCAAAAGTGATTTAGCCAAATATCAACATTCTAACTACAAAAATAAATAAATAAAATAAAAATAAAAATAAAAATAAATGAAATAGAAAACTTAGTCTCTTGTAGAGGTAGAGAGTGAAAATCTAAAGCTATCTCCACATTTAAAGCTCCAAAATGATGTGAAATGAGGTAAGTGAAGAACACATTTTAATGTGTGTAAATGTTTGTAAATTGGAGGCTGCTACTGTTTCCCCAAAGGTGAGAAATGTATCTTCTGCCCGCAATCTGATGCCCTCGATTTGGTTTGGGAAAATCGCTAAAAGAATTTCTTTTTGGAACTGCTACATAGGCGCTGAAAACATGTGAAGAAAATAGCAAATTTCTCAAATTAATTTGTGGGGCCAACAACTATCTTTCTTCTCTCGGTCAAAACAACTACATCCTCTCTCCTCTTTAATTATTTAATTTGGGCGGACATTTGTGGGTGGCGCTAAACGTCCAAAATATGGACATTTATACTTGGGGTTTTTAGTAATTACAATGTTTAATTGCACGATAAATGACTAATCTACCTTTAATGAAATTTAAGTAGATTTTGGGCGGCCATATTAGGGTTTCAAATTCGAATTTCAAATTTCAAATTTAAAAAACTAATTAAATATTGTTTCTCTTAATTTGGACAAACAACAAACATTAAATATAATTATACGGCCCGGATTAGGGTTTGTCTTGTTTTTTTTCTTCTTTTCGTAACCTTAACTTAAGTATTGCGACGTTTCATCTTTTCTCTTCACACCTTCATTCATCTGGAATTAGAGTTCATCTTTTTTCTCTTCACATCTTCATTTCATCGGTTGTTAGGGTTCATCAAAATCCTAACCAAAATATAAAACGTCCAGATTCAATGGTTCCAAAAACAAAAATTCATTAAAAATTTTATGATGTCTTCAAAGCCCAACGAGTTGGTATCTACGGTAGCTGGATCGAATGTGCCCCAAATGTCATAGGCTTCAAGGGAAGTCTATATCTGTCTTATTCGACGGTGGATGAAGCAATGACTACTTTTAACTCTTATTTTGGTTTAGATTCAAATGAAGAAGAAATTTTCAGCCATGGTGTTAATGAAAGAAAGGAGGGTTCAAGTCTTGTTGAAGAGCCGCCTGAGAGAACAATTATTAATCATGTTAACACATCACGTAATGTAGATTTTTCAATTATTTGGAATTTTTTTTGTTGGTTGCATTTCGGGTATTTTTTATGTGGTTATAGTTTTGATGTTTGTCGGGATATTTGAGTTTTGATGAATTATGCCAAAACATTATCAACTTGTGTTATTTAAGCTAATCTACAAATAACAAGTTGAGGGGGAACGAGAGAACAAGTTAAGGGAGAACTCATGAAATCGCATTTAAGATGATCGAGATCGACGGGTCAAGCATGACGAGGCTGATCGAGATCAGATGAGTAGGATGAGTTCGAGTTAACTGATGAGCTAAGCAAAATCAGAATAGAAGAAAATCTAAGCCTGCTGACCAGAAGAGGAGCAGATGAGACTGATCGAGATCAGACGTGATCGAGATCAAATAAGATGACCGATCTAACCGACCGTATCTTGATTGATATCTCGAATCGATGTTATCCGATCCGATCATGCGAGAAGAAATCAGAAAACTAATACCAGAAAACCAGATCAGGTGACCAGATCAGATGACCAGAATTAGAAGAGCTGAACAGTAGAATAGGCGTACTGATCTGATGTCCTTAGAAGACAAGTCATTTGAAGACATGTTCACTGAAAACAAGAACGACACTAATCAGATAGCCTGAGTCAAGTGACCTGAGGGTCAGAGAGTGCAAGTAACCTGAGGGGGTCAGGATGTCTGAAGTCAGAAGAGCTGAACTCAATTAGCCTGAGTGTCAGTATACTTGGTCAGATAAAAGTCCACTGAAGAGAAGTCTGCTGAGTCAAGAATCCTGAGTCCAAGGATGCTTGAGTTCGAGAAAGCTGAGGATCAGAATCCTGAAGATTATAGCCATTAGATTCAGTCGGCGTGGACCAATGAGAGGAAGACAACCAGACCAGCCTGACAAAAGCTGCACAAATATCAAGATTAGTAAGGATTTGAATGTGACTCCATCCAACGGTAACATTCAAATCCACACTATAAATACAAGTTCTTCCTTCATTATTAAGTGTGTGAAAATGCGTGAAAAACACCATTGAGCTTCAATGCCAAATCAATCCAGCATTTCCACCATAGAACACTGAGCAAGAAATACACGCATATATTCAAGAGTGTTCTACCCTAGATCTAAGCACAAATGTAATATCCTAAGCTTAGAGAGGTTTTCTCATCCTTAGCATTGAGGCTAAACAAATGTAAGGGAAAATCTCACCCTAGTTGGACACCAAACAATCTTTATCCAAACCGAGTGTTAGGTTAAGTTTTGTTAAGCAAGGAATTTAAGTTAGTTGGACTAACTTAAATTCTGGGTGTGAGTGAGAACTCATTAAACATCTAAACAATCCCGCAAGGGAGGGTAGACAATCCCGTGAGGAAGATAAGTCCCGTGAGAGTGAGAACTCATTAAACATCTATTGTATTGTGTTGGACTAACACATTAATCTAAGTTCAGTTGGTTAAGTTGGTGCCCTTGCTGATACGGAAGAGTGGATGTAGGAGTTGGACTCCGAACCACTATAAAAATCGTGTGTTCTTTACTGTTTTATGTTCTTACTTGCCATATGCATTTGATTATAAGCAAAACACATTGGTTTAAAACAAAACTTTTGGAATCATCATTCCCTCACCCCTGTTTTATATGCATTACATGTTTTTTTACGCATTTCATGGGTTTTTCACGGGACCAACAATGTTCAAGTAATTTTATGTGTTTGGAGTCTTCCCTAGTGTTTTCATATGTTTGGTGTCTACTGTAATTTTCTATATCTTGTAAGGGTTGGAGTACCCCTTGTACTCTTAAGTTTAGTCACATCATATCTTTTATCTTAAAAAAATAAACTTGGCTTGTAATTGTTATTTTTTACTATGAAGTAACACGATTAATGGAAATCATTTGTAACACGTATGCTTAATGGAAATTTAATTAATTAGGTTCAAGTTCTGAAAAACCAAGTTTATTCCAACATCTAATTGGTAATAAAAAAAATTCAAATTTATTTGAAATACAAATGTAACACATATGGTTAATGGAAAAATATTATTAATTAGGTTCAAGATCTGAAAATCCAAGTCTATTCCAACAACATTTAATTGGTAATAAAAAAAAAATTCAAATGAATTGAATACAAATGTTACACATATGATTAATTAGGTTCAACATCTGAAAATCCAAGTTTATTCCAAAAACATAAGAGTTCTTAATTTTATTAAGTTTCTTTTTACATAATTTGTTCATTTTTCTTCATCTCCCTTCTTTAAATAATATGTAAGTTACAAGAAAAAAAAATCCAAAAACATAAGAGTTCCTTAATTTTATTAAGTTTCTTTTTAAATAATTTGTTCATTTTTCTTCTTCTCTCTTCTTTAAATAATGTGTAAGTTACAAGAAAAAAAAATAGAACTTGTGAACATTGTTGATATGAAATAAAACATACTGATTTCATTCATAACCGAAAATAGAGTAGAGTACAAATACCATCTGAATTCATAAAATAAAAATTGAAAATCAAAATACCACATTTCTGAGTAAAAAAAAAAACACCCCCCACCACAACAAAACAACTTTCGATTAATCGCCACCCTCATTGCTATTCCCATCGTCAAGCATGTCCTCATCACCACCATCATTATCATCACCAGTACCACCATCCCCGTTATCCACACTAGCCGAACCTCCTGCTTGACGCACACTCGAGTTCGAAAGAACAATTATGGGAATGTTTTTTATTTTGTTGGCTTTAACAAAAAACTCATAAAGCTTGTGTAGAAGCTCTTCTTCGAGAATGATGTCACTCACGGATTTGGGTTTGCAATGGATTATTAACCTCGTCATGAACACCTTCACATCATTCTTGAGTTCTTTGTGATGTCTTTTGTTGTAATCATACATGGACATAAGACTTTTCGGAGAAGGTGGGACATATTCGGTGAACCTGGTTGCCTTAGTAGGTGTTCTTGCCATGTTTTGGATCGATTTTACTTGTAATGATTTGAAATGGTGTTTTAATTTGATTACAAGATACCTATTTATAAAAAATAATGACCTAAACCCTAATACTGAATTCACGTATACCAATATCGGCCCATTAATGTCCATTTTCCCTTCCCAATGCCGCCCAACCAGACATGCAACATGAGTCCCTTTCCCTCCTTTGTAAAGCATTAGTTTGCATCGTTAAAAAGTATTACTTACACTACTACTAATTCTCCCCCATGCGATTTCAATTTATTGCAAGAATGATTTCGAAGTTTAATTAAAATAAATCAAGTCAATAAAATATAATTTTTATTATGTAAATCATAATTTAATTTTGAAAGTATGCAATACGTATACGTAAAAGTAAAATCTAATCCCCACATAGTGGAGAGATTTTATAGGGTATAATGAAATAAGTGGAGAGATTTTATTGGGTTGGTAGTTAAGTCAAATCTCTTTTAAATTGGTATTACTTCATTCGCCGCATAAGGTATTATTTGATTTTAAATTGTATGAAATGAAATAACATATTGCTGTATTTATTGACCTTTAAAGGTTAGTCAAATTTATAGATATATATATATACAATCGCATATTATTTAGGACAAAGATGATGAACTATTCCAATTTCGAACAACATTAAGAACAAATATAAAACAAAACAAACAACGTTACAAACCAAAAATGAATTAAATGAACAGTAAACAAAAACAAATATTTTATTGACCTTTAATATAATCAAATTTATAGATATATGTTCGATCGCATATTATTTAGGACACAAATGATGAACTATTCCAATTCCGAACAACATTAAGAACAACAAATATAAAATAAAATGAACAATTACGAACCAAAAGGAAATTAAACAAACAATAAGAGTCAAAATAGATTTATATATATATATATATATATATATATTAAACAGATACATCGATCGCATGATCGATTACATATAAAAACATAAAAACATAACACATAAAAACATAAAAACACTAGTCAAAGATCAAAAGGAGAGATACTTGAGTCTGATCAACCTGAGTCATTTTTTCATCAAATGATTTTTGGAATGCGCCACTCAGGTTGGTCAGCGTCTGCGAAAACTGATCTTGAAGAGCTTCAATCTGGGAGACGGCAAACTCCTGTTGATCTTTAATCTCTCCGAGGCTCGCCTGCCTCTGATCAGCTATGGTGTTGCTAACTGCATTAGCCAACACGCCTTCAACTTCTTCTTTGAGCAGATCCTTGAAGCAAGACCTGATTTCCCGCAGCTGATCAGTGGTTATATGTATAGCAGGAATATCTTGAACCATCTGATCAGTAACAGTTGTTCGTGCCTCCAGTGGTTGGTCAAGAACTGTGTCACCAATACCACATTCATCGGCAACTCCGACATCTTTCATAGGAGCATCCTTTTGTTGTAGGGCTTCCTCTTCTGATTCCAACTCAACCCTTTCGAACTTGCCCAGTTTCTTGTAGATCATGGGTTTGACAGCCTCAGTAGAGATCAGCTCGGCTCGTGAACTAACCTGAGTAGACTTTTTCATATCAAAGTCATAGTCAGCAAATTCATCCGCTCCGCCCATCTGTTCAATAATGATCATGAAGTCTGAAAAGTTCTTCATTCTGAGATCTCTCCAAGTCAGGATCTCCAGGATATCTTCTCTGACATCCGGATGAGCTTCCAATTCCAGATATAAATCATTGATTTCTCGCTCAATCCGCATCCGTGTCAACTTCCCAATAATGGTTTTTGATGATCTGGATTCGGGAATTGACTGTTCAGTTGGGACTGGGGGTTGTTTGGAAGAGATTTCTGGTGGTGGCAAATCAATGGACTGATGGCTGAGGAGCTTCGGTTGTTCTGGCACCACAACCGGTGATTTGGCGTGCTCGCTGACTGGAGAAGGAGAGGGAGTCATGCGCTCTACAATCGGAGATCTGATGGGTGTGTGAACACAGGACTGGGGAGAGGTGATCTCGCCTTTTCCTTTCCCTGATCTCCTCCTGATTGCTCCGGAGAGCTTTCCACCAGAGAGGCTAACCTATCAGATTTTTCGGCTGACAACCTCTGAGCAACAGGTGGAAATGAAGCTTCTTCTTCTGATTCATCTGCCAAGAAGAGAGTCATTGGCGCCTGTTTTACTTTCTTCGGCCTCTTCTCTTGAGCTTTCACCAGGTGCCTCTTCCTCTTTGGAGAAATCGCAGTTGTAGAAGTGGCAGTATCATTGCTTTTCCCTTTTCGAATTGTCACCTTCAGATCATCATCAGCCGAGCCATAGATGGCAGTTATGATTTTGAGAAAAGCCTTGTAAAACTTCAGTCCATTCTGATCCCATTCGGCATTTGGCAATTTTTCCCTCAGAATGACTGCAACCTTGTTGAGATTGCTGATTCTCTTATTCAGAAAGACCTGCCTCTGTTCATTCACTCAGAATTTCTCATGTTCTTGGAGCAAAATGGCCTTCAGAAAACCAGCCCAATTGATGTTAGTGGCTCCATCCACAATGGCAGCCAAACAGTGCATCTTTACAGTAGTTACTCCATCAGGGCTGAAAGACATTCCCATTATTGTTTTTGACAGAATGTCAAACAACAGGCGAAACTTTCTTTTCAGCATAGGCCTGACAAAATTTGAAGTATGATGTTTGTCAGCCTCTCGGAAGAGTTCATTTCTGATCAGCTCATCTTCACTCTCTCTATAATGGGCAAGTGAGATCTTCCCTTTCAGCATATTGAACAGTCGAGTAATATCCGCATTGGAGACTGTAATCTCCTCTCCATTAACCGATGATGTCAGAATCTCCCCTGATGAGGTTACATCCAAATTCCTCAAGAATTCAAGCACTTCAAACTGCATCACAGGGTTTGAGTGTGCAGCACAGTACTGTTCGAGTCCACAATCCTTTAAAATCTGCTCAACTTCCATCGGTTCTGGATCTCGTTTAACTCCAAACATTACATATTTGTCTTCCACAATTTGGTTTGCCAAACTTGCATAGTTACACATGATTTTGCCAATACCGTGAGTAGCCATCTATATTAAGAAGAAACTATGTGAGTATTATGATTAATAAAAAGCATATCACCTATCTGATTTGCCAAACAAATAAACGATTGAATCATTCTATATCATACTCACACAGATACCAAGCATTAGAGAAGGTATACATTTATAAAAAACTGTATGAGCAAAAACATTTAATGGAATAAATTCAACAAATAACCACATATTACCAGATTTTGTTGAGTTATTTTGAAGGAAAAGATTCTCAGTATAAGCTTTGAAATTGTAGAACATTTGAGAATTTTCAGAGTGTAAGTCGCAAGAAATTTTTGAAGAGTGATTTGGAAGGGTTTCGACGAAACCTATATAAAGGAAAGGAGGGAAAATCGAGATTGAAAAACCAAAGGTTTGAAGAAAATAAACGATTCAGATTAAGCGGTTTTTACACATAAATTGATCGTGCGGTCAGGATTTGTACGCGCGATTTTCCTTTGGATTTTAAAAATGCAATTAATGGTAATTAATACATTTTCCCCATGTCCGCATTAAATGCTTTGCAAGGTACGCGTCACATAGGTGTATGCACAGTAAAAGCAAATAAGAACAGATAATTGCATATAATAAACAGAAAACAAAAGAAACAGAAATGCGTATCTGGTTGACTGATGTTGTAATCAGTCAATATCGCTTGAATTCTGACTGATTTCCGTTGATCTTAGCTTCTGCCTAAACCTTAGTATTTTCCAACAATGTCCAACTTATCTGATCAGGTTCCTTTCTTATCCAATCTGATATGTTCCCCCTTCATCTGATATTCCTTTTCTGATCAGTTCCTGACTGATCTTTCTGATCAGTTGAGGTACCTTACTCAACTGATCCTCCTTATCTGGTTAGTCTGTTAACCAACTGGTCCTGGAGACCAGTCCACCAAACATTTCTGGTGCACTTTCTCCTAAGTCCAGAAGTCCTAGCTCATTACATAGTTCTCTGAATCTGACTTCAGCTAGTGGCTTGGTTAAGATATTAGCTCTCTGCTTATCAGTATGGATCTTTTCCATTCTGATTTTCTTCTTTTCCACATGATCTCTTATAAAATGATGTCTGACATCCACAAGCTTGCATCTTGTATGTAAAACAGGATTCTGAGTTATTGTAATAGCACTATTACTGTCACAGAATATGGGCACATTCGTAGCTATAATGTTATAATCCCTCAGCTACTGACTAGCCAGAGCAGTTGGGAACAACAGCTTCCTGCAGCCATATATTCTGCTTCAGTAGTAGATGTGGCAACATATGCCTGCTTCTTTGAAAACCAAGAGATCAGTTTGCTTCCTAAGAACTGACATGTTCCTGAGGTTGATTTTATGTTTATTCTGCAAACTCCATAATCAGAATCAAAATACCCACTAAGCTCTAGATTATCATCTGATTAGTAGAATAAACCAAGGTTTACTGTCCCCTTCAGATACTTAATAATCCGCTTAGCTGCTTCCAGGTGGCTTTGCATTGGATTTGCCTGAAATCTGGCACATATACCTACTGCAAAAGTTATATCTCGTTTGCTTGCAGTCAGGTATAACAATGATCCAGTGAGAGCCCTATATTCTCTCTGATTATTTTTCTTACCATTCTCATCTGGATCCATCTTGAATCCAGTCATCATAGGAATTTTGGCTTCCTTACTGTTCTGAATTCCAAACTTAGCCAACAGATTCCTAGTGTACTTTGCCTGGCAGATGAATATCCCTTCTGTACTTTGCTTAACTTGAAGACCCAGAAAGTAATTCATCTGACCCATCATGGACATTTCAAATTTCCCTTGCATCAGTTTGCTGAATCTGTCACATAGGTTCTTGTTGGGAGATCCGAAAATGATATCGTCCACGTAGATCTGAACCATCAGAATGTCTTCTCCATCTTCTATTCTGAATAAGGTTCTATCTACTACTCCTTTAGTGAATCCACTGTTTATCAAGAACTGAGATAGTGTATCATACCAAGCTCGAGGAGCTTGTTTCAGGCCATAAAGAGTTTTTCTTAAACGGTACACCTGGTTGCCTTTTTCAAAGCCAGGAGGTTGTTCAACATAAACTTCCTCAGCTAGTACCCCGTTTAAGAATGCACTCTTTACATCCATCTGATACACAATAAACCCTCTGTGGGCAGCATAAGCCAGAAACAACCGAATGACTTTCAGACGAGCGACTGGTGCAAAGGTCTCATCATAATCAATTCCTTCTGATTGTGAGTATCCCTTAGCAACAAGTCTTGCCTTATTTCTAGTTATGACATTATTCTCATCTCTCTTGTTCTTGAATACCCACTTGGTGCCTATCACATCTTGATGAGTTGGTCTGTCCACCAGTTTCCATACTTCATTTCTCTCAAACTGCTCTAATTCTTCTTGCATGGCTAGAATTCAGCTAGCATCTTGTAGAGCTTCTTCTATGGTGGTTGGTTCCTTCAAGGACAGATAACAACAATACATGACACTTTCACCAACCTGATGTCCAGTTTGGACTCGAGTATTCGGATTGCCAGTTATCAGATCAGTTAGATGGTCGCTTAACCAAGTCCTTCTTTTCTGATGTATATCAGTTTTGATATCATCATCCTCATCTTATATTGAGTCACTAGTGGTTGGGAGTGATGCAGAAATAGGATCCACTTGACATGGACAAGTCTCAGCTGATGTTGGAATCATCATATGTTGATGTCTGCCCATATGATCATCTGGTGTTCCCCCTGAACCAGATGGTTCAGTTGTTACAGTCTCAGCTGTACCAACTTCTTCATCGACAATTGTACGTACCTTTGGGTCTGACTGACCTAGTGAATCAGTAAGATCAAGTTTTGGGACATACACTGTTACGTGATCTGATCCTTTATCCTTGATACTTAGCTGATCCATTTTCTGTGCATCAGGTACCGGTTGATCTGGTACTGTTTGTTCTGAGGCAGATTTCTCCTGTTCAGAAGATGTCTCATCAAAGACCACATGAGGTGTTTCTTACACAACTAGGGTTTGCCTGTTGAACACCCTGAAGGCCTTGCTGGTTTAGGAATATCCTAAGAATATACCCTCATCTGACATGGCCTCAAAGGTTTTCAACTGGCTCTTCCCATTGTTGTATATGAAACACTTACACCCAAAACACATGGAAGTAAGGAACACGAGGTTTTCTGCCGTTCCACAGTTCATAGGGTATTTTGAAGTGAATCTTAGTCAGAGAGCATCTGTTCTGAGTGTGGCATGCAGTGTTGATGGTTTCTGCCCAAAAACAGTTTGGAGTGGCATGTTCAGCTAACATAATACGAGCTGCTTCTTTAAGTGTTCCGTTTCTCCGTTCTGCTACTCCATTCTATTGTGGTGTTCTTGTAGCTGAAGTTTTATGTTGTATTCCAAACTTAGTGCAAAAGCCAGTAATAAAGGAGTTCAGAAATTTTGTACCTTTATCAGATCTGATTTTCACAATACTGACACCCTTCTCATTTTGTAATTTCTTGAGCAGTTTGGGTATCTTAGTTGTTGTCCCATTCTTCATGTATAAGAATATCACCCAGGTAAACTTGGAGTAATCATCCACAATCACCAGAGTGTATTTGCGTCCGCTGAGACTAAGTGGGGTAACTAGTCCAAATAAATCCATATGGAGCAGTTGTAGTACTCTGCTGGATGCTGGTCCTGCGATTCCCTTGAATGAGGCTTTAACTTGCTTTCCCTTCTAACATGCAACACATGTCTGATCCTTAGAGAATACCTCATTCGAGAGACCCTCAACCGGGGACATCCTTGCTATCTTGTTAAGAGTTTTAAAGTTCAGATGACTCATTCTCTTGTGCCAGAGCCAACTGCTGCATTTGGAACTCTTAACAACCAGGCATGTATTTCTTGGACAACTATTCCAATCTGTAGTGTAGATCGTTCCCTTCCTTGAACCAGTTAACAAAATATGTTGAGTAGCTCGATTCTTGATAGTGCACTGATCAGTCGAGAACTCAACACTAAATCCGTTGTCACAGAATTGTGAAACCGATAACTGGTTATGCTTTAAACCATCGACATACGAGATTCCAGTAACCTGTACATCATCATTCTATAAGGTTCTGAATCCTCTGGTAAAACCAAAGTTATCATCACCAAAGAGTACACGTGGGCCTTCTTGTTCTGTGTATGAGCTGAGGAGTTTCTAGTCATGTGCCTTGAGCATCCACTATCGATGTACCAGATAGTTGCTTGTACACCTCCTTTGTTGGCCAAGCCCACGCAAACCTGCATTCAGATCAGGCTTTTGGTATCCCTGTAGGATTGGGTCCTGAGGGGTTAGGGTTACCTTTTGGGATCCAAATAAACAGGGTACTTCTATTGTAATCCTTAAGATCAGAAGGTCTGATTTGTCTCCCATAAACATCTACATAATCATACATCTCTTCATGTGCTTTCTAATCAGTATGATTATGGGTGTGAACCTTGGATGAATCAGAAGACTTGAGATTTTTCTGATTAGTTTGTCTTCTTTTAATCCAGCGTGGTTTAGGTGCAGATGTCCTAGATTTCTGGTTGAAAGGGTAGGTACGACTGCTACCATCAAAAGATTCATATCTCTTTTGCACAAATGGTTTCTGCAGTTTACCCTTAGCTTGCTGATTAGGCAACTTGACCTGATTAGGTTTCAGATCAGATTTCCCTTTGAGAGGTTGTCTTTTCTGATTCCTAATCTGCTGATCAGGTTGAGGTTTCTTCAGAAGAACAGGGCCTTCTGGTGATTCCTCGGCTGATGTTTGATCAGTTGAGGTCCATTTATGTTCCCTTTCTGATCAGACACTTGCCTCACCTGTTCAGCATGTCTATTTCCCTTCTTAGATACATATTTAGCTTTACGTGTATCTTTTCCAGAAATCTTCCTAGATTCACTTTTGGGTTGTGAACCAGATTGGACATATGAGGATCCAGACGGGCTATCATACCCAATACCCTTCTTATCAGTTGGCTTCCAAAAGTATCTTGTTATTTCATCAACATTTTTAGATGCTTTTCCAAAAATTTCTACTTTCTTTTGCAAACTGTCCTCACTCAGTTTTAAACTCTCATGCAGTCGGAAGAGTTCATCAAACTTAGCTTGGAGGATATTGAGATCATCAGCTTGCTGTTTGTTAATAGCTAGCTATTCCTTAACCAGTTTGTCCTGATCAATAGAACTGACTTTCAGAAACTCCAATTCTGTAGTCATCTTCTGAACAGTTTCAGCTGATTTCAGTTCAGCAGCTTTTCTTGCATCATTTTCTTTAACAAGATGAATGTTCTCTATCCTTAGCTTGTCATTCTCAGCTTCTACTATAGTATAAATGTCTACTGCATTGGAGAGATCATCAAGCAATTGCTCGTTGTAGAGCTGCAGGTCAATCTCTCCAGCAGGTGTGCTCAGCACAACTGGTGTGGAAACAAAAAACACAGATGGTTTAGAAGATACCTCAGATTGATCTTCTTCCTTGACCGTGAGGCAGATGTCATCATCAGATGAGAACATCAGATCATCAAAGTTGTTGAAGTCATCAACATTGCTCATCAGGCAGAAGTCCTCTACAGATGAGTTACCAGAATCTTCTGATGGCAGATAAGAATCATCTATTCCAATAGTGTCAGCAACCATATCTTTCCTATCTCTGTATCGTTGCTCTCTACTGTTCCTCTTATATTCTCTTTCTCTAGGGGTCAAGTCAGGGCAGTCTGCACTGTAGTAACCTGGTTTCTGGCAGTTGAAGCAAACTCCTCTTTCCACTAAACTTCTTCTGGCAGGTGAGTCATGTCTTCTATATAACCTGTCAGGTGACTTCTCGATTTGCCTTTGATCTGAATTTCTCTTTTCTGATTTGTGATCTTCAGTACGATCATCTCTTTTCTTTTCTCTCTGGTCTTCTCTTCTGTCATACGATCTGTTTCTCTCCTGTGATCTGTCAGACGATCTTCTTTCTCTTCCTCTGCTATTATGATAGTCTTTGTAGAATCTTCTATACTTTCCCAATTGAATGTTTGATCTTTCAAGCTTTCTGGTGAGTTGAGCAATCTGTTCAGTTTGACTAACAATATTTCCAATAGGCTCAGAAGATTTTGAGCAGCTGCCACCTGCTTTGAATGCAACCGCTTTTGTTGTTGCGAGGGTGTGGTTTCAGCAGATGACTCATCATATTCCTCTTGCCCTCTCTCAATCATGTCGAATTCATGGGCTTTCAGATTTAAGAACATGCTGCTCGGCTTCATTTTTTCTATGTCTTGGCAGTCCTTGATCACGGTTACTTTCATATCCCACTTTTTCATCAAAGGTCTCAAGATCTTGTAGTTGATATCCTTGTCGGTCATTTCTCATCCTAATTCTCTGAGCTTGTTGATAGACATGGTAATTCTTCCATTTAGCTAGTTGATCGTCTCGTTGGGCAGCATCTTGAGTTTCTCGAACTTAACCAGTTCGGTCTGTAATTTGCTGTCCTTTATCTGGTCATTTCCCTCGCATATCTCAGCTAGAGTATCCCACATGTGCTTCACAGTCTTGAGGTATTTGATCTTTTCTCTGGTTATCTTGTCCATCGTCTTCATAATGATGTGTCTGGCCACAGTATTCAGATTGGACAATTTTCTTTCCTCAGCATCCATCAGAGAAGGTCTCTTTCTGATTCTGGCTCCAACTGGAAATTCTGGATCACTCCTTCAGCTGGATTGTTGTAGTAGATGATGATGGGTCCTTGTTCAAGAACTTCCATCATTCTGCTGTTTATAGATCCCAGGTGATTGCTCATGAGTATGACCCAATGTGCATACTCATCAATAGAAAATTTAGGCAGATCATGATACATACCAGAGGTATTATCCATGCTGATTATGAGTTTTGAAAACAGATGTATATAAAAACATGTTCCTCAAGAACCGATGATACTCAAAGCCAGTGGTTCGTAGAACCTGGCTCTGATACCACTTGTAGGTCCCGAACGGGTTTAAGTGAGGGCAGAAGTCTAGAGGGAAGGGGTGAATAGACTTCTAAAATCTTTTTCGTGCGAGATCAGATGTGATGGAAAGTTACCTGATCAGAGTGAAAGTGAATCAGTCTGGACTGATATCCAACTTACTGATAGTCTGATGACAGATCAGTTCGGTGTCTATTAGTTTAACAGATGTGCGGAAGCAAGTTTCTAACCCGTGTGAAAAACCAGTTTTATAAGATCAGATTTTGCAGTCTGTTTTCAATCAGAAGACTAAAGTGTCAAACTGATCAGATCAATTGCTTGATGCAGACTGATCCTAAATCAGAATATGTATGCAGTTTAAACTCAGGTTGTGTGCAGTAGTGTAAAGCAGGTAAGAACAAGTAAAACCACACAAGATTGTTATAGTGGTTCAGACAACAGTCCTACGTCCACTCTTCCCTATCACAAGGATCACCAACTAGCCAACTGGACAAAGCTTATTGTGTTAGTCCAACACAATACAACCAACAGATGTTTTAGGAGTTCTCACTCAACCGATCCTAAAGATCAGAAGTAGAAACCCTAGTCTGAAATCTTGCTAAACAAACTTAACCTAACTTTGAGTTTGGGTAAAGATTTGTTGTTTGTTCCAACTGGAATTCTATCCTAGTTTCGAGGTAGCCTTAAGTTAGACGATAAGAATTCTATGCTAAGAACTAAAAGGATGAACACTTAGAAAATAATCTTGAATTTGTGTTCTTCGTGCGGAAATTTGCTATAACTTGAGCTTGATGATAATTTCCGTGTCTTCACTATGAAGATTAATCCCATATTTATAGACCTTGAAATAAAATAGCCGTTGGAGAGCAATTTGAGTTTCAGGCTATTTTTGGTAGAATTGCAGGGTGATGTGACGTGCTTCAGGAACGGCATGGCCGAAAGCATGTATGTTTGTCCTTTCTAGCCGTTCAATTTTGTAGCGCCAAATCCCGCATTTCCTGCTCCGTTCATACATGTCTTGATTTTATTGGTTAATAGATACACTTGTTCAGTGTTTGGTATACCAACTAAGGTTGACATTCTTCTTGTCTGATTAGTACGTATGATCTGGTGCACAAAACAGTTGACACCTGGTGAGAGCTGGACTGATCAAATAAAACTGACCAGACTATCTGATAGAGTCTTCAGTTGTAAGTTGTCTTAGCTCAACTTAGCAGACTCAACTGATGTAGGTCTTCTGGTCTTGTTCTTCTGGTAGTCATCTGATCTTCAGGTCATCTGGTAGTTCAGCTTCATGTCTTCACCTGATCATCTGACTGTCGGTTTGATCTGGTCTGATCTTCTTCAAGACTTGTACATATTGAGTTCCCCCTCAATATATGACCTATCTATTACACCAGTTATTCTATACAATAATTATCAACTGGTCATCCAAACCTGATATCTAGCTTATCAGTCAGCTAACAGGTCTGACTTGTCCTATTACAAGTGTTTTGGAACTTTCATCAAAACTCTAAATTTCCCAACAAGGTCCAATCTTAATTCTCCTAAAGGCCCCTCAAATAGCCCAATTAAAGTCCAATTAATGAAAATGAGAAGAAAATATTATTGCCTATTTTTCCTTAATATTTTCGAAAATTATGAGTAGGAGAGAAAAAAGATTTTCTTTATTTTCTTGGAAATATTTTATTGAATAAGTATTCTTGAGATACAAGTTTATCCCATAAATTCAAGTAAAGTAAAAGATCTTATTTCTTCCCTATTTTATTTGATATTTTCGAAAATTGTGTGACAAGAAGGGGGAGAAGATTTTGTTGGGAGATATTTTGGGAAATAGAATATATTGGATATATTCTAGATTGTATCTTGAGAAAGAAGCAAGGAAATTTTCCAACGCCCCAACTTGACCTAAATTTTTGTCCACCCTTGTTCTATAAATAGGGGATGAATTTTTTCATCCCCAATGCAATTCCATGTGTTGGAAAAATTAGAAAGCCACAAAGGTGGTGGCAAATATTTTTTAGTTTTCTCCTTTATTAAAATCGTTCTTGAGAATCCTTCCACCGGATTACGTTCGTGGACTTGGGACATATTTGAGAAGGTACTTTGGGTTGATCCATCGTCTCAACGGTTGTCTCTACAAGAGGTATGTAATTTCTTAACTCCTAGATTCCGCATGCTTAGGATTTACGTGAATTACGTGTACGAATGTTGTCGTTGCTTATTTAATTATTATGTTGAATTAATTTAGGATTGATTCATGTTAGTAATTAATTGAATAATTTAAATATTTACTTAAATACACCTCGAATAGATCTGAGCTTCGGTTTCGAGCTCTGTATTTAAATTGTCATTAAAATTTGTTGGCCATTAAATTTTATTGAAAATTGGATAGTAGAATTGTTAGATCTGTTTTCCAGGTATCCAATTGTCATGGTATTTAATGCGTTTTAATTTCATGCATATGTTTTGATTTTAATTCGACTCGTTCGAATTTGTTTTTCTCATGAGAAATTCCACGAGTAGATTAGGCTATTTGATTTGTTCAAAGTAATAGACTAGTCTAGATTTAGGTTTATTTATTTTCTCGTTAAATAAATTGTAACTTGATAGAAGATGAAGACGAAAAATTAAAATGGATCCGAAACCGTACGCTGGCAACGTGCATTGTGCAAAACGTGCCAAGGGAGGCACGCGCATGATGCGGACGTCTGCAGGCACGCGCGGGCGTGGAGCACGGTGCCAAGCGGGGTCAGCCCTGGATGTGCTAGGGCGCTAGATGGGCGGCACACACGGGCGCGCGCACAGGCGCGCGTGGAACGCTGACAGGCAGAGGCATGCACGGGCGCGTGCGGGCACGCGCGGTGTCCTACCGAGTGCTGCCGAGGCCGCTGGGTTTTTTGCTCAGGCGACGCGCGCTGCGCCTAGGCGCACGGGTGCGGTCGCTCAGCCAAGTGGCTGGCTGGATACGAACATGCATCCCGGCTGCGAGTTGCTTGGTGTGGCGATTCTAGACGAATTTTTTTTCGAGACAAACGAGTGGGAGAAATCAAGACGGAGTTTCTTCAAGATCAAGACAAGGAAAATTAAACCATGGTAGTTGAATAATTTGTGCCCAATATGTTTATTTTCTGCTTTTCTTGATTTATTGTTGTATTTTCTTATGCTTTATTTAATTTGTTTAAATATGTTTGCATGAGAATTGCTTGTGAAAAATCTCAAACTAAAAAATTACTAAGTATGTTTTATATAATTAATTTGGTTTTGAATCAAATTAATTTTGACCTCCATGATTTATTTATTTGTGAATTCTTTTAGAGAAATTCCCCTAAGGGACGGCCAAAAGAAAGCTTTCACATGAATAAATTCTCAAAAGGATGATTGTGAATTATTACTAGTGGCGACAATGACCCTCCCAAGAAGCTCGTTCAAAACGAAATAATAATTTTGTATTTAATAATGGTTATTACTTAGGTATAAAATTGATATGCATATACTTCTCCGAAGTCCCTGTCAATTTTATATTGGTCAAGTCGGAGCCAACTATTAATTTTTTTTTTAGTTAAAGGTTTGTAACTGTTCTTGTTTGTTACCTGCTTAAATGTGATTTAAATGATGACCCACCCACGTGGCTCATTTAAACTGTTTTAAGATGTTGGCTAATACATGTTCATATTTTTTTTGAGATTTTAATATGATTCATGTGATCGAATTATGTGATTTTCTTTGTGTTAATCCGGATATTGACACAAGATGTATGTTTATTTCAGTTTCATCATGTCGCAACCTTTTAATCCACTTAAATATATGCTCAAAGAACATCAACTTACTAGTAAAAACTATGTGATCTGGAAAAGAAATATGAATTTTGTCTTCATTGCACAAAAACACCATTGGGTTCTTAGCGTACCCAAGCCTGATAAGCTTACTGAGGGGTCAACTAATGCGGAGAGATCCTTGTATGATATCTGGGAGCAGGCCAATGAATCTATGAAGTGCATAATCTTGACTTCGTTGTCTGATGATTTAAGACACATTCATGAGGGTGTTGAATCAGCTACGGAAATCATGCAGAGTCTTGAAGAAATGTTTTTAACAGAAAACAGCATGATCAATTAGTTTAATCATGATGGCGTGGCAAGGCTAAAAATGACAGAGGTAACACCTGTGAGGGATCATGTTCCCAAAGTCAAACGCCATTTTGATAAGCTTGCTTACCTCGGTACTAAGTATTGTGATGGGGCTCAAATCGAATTCTTGTTCCTAACTCTTCCAAGATGCTTTGATGAGTTTTACTGTAGTTTTGTGATGAGCAATTACATGTTTACTATGGATACTCTACAAGAATTTTTGGAGACGATAGAGAAACATTTGGGATAAGAAGACAAAGCTTCGGTGACTAAGAATCTTCTCTCAAAATCTAGGCCAGTGGAAGGCAAGATCATTGAGAAGATGAACAGTCAGAGCCATAGTAACCCCACTACTGAGAAAGGTAGAGGAAAGACAGTCATTTGGTTTGATATCAGAAAGAAACCAAAGGGGAAGTGTTTCAACTGTGGTGAAAAAGGACATTGGAGGTGGGCCTGTTCCAAACCCAAGCGGAATGGAAAGAAAGGTAATTCTCACGCACAAGTTGTCAAAACTTGTTTAGCGGCGTATGCTACCCATTCGTGGATAGTGGATACGGGATCCACTGATCATGTTTGTTTCACTTTATAGGGGTTCAAACGGACCCTGCAGCTTAGTGGAAATGAGATCCTCATCACGCTAGGCGATGCTACGAGAGTGGCAGCTGAAGCAGTGGGAGACGTGCACCTGTCTTTTGAAGACAAAAGTTTGATTTTAAGAGATGTTCTTTATGTTCCTGTTTTTCGGAAAAACCTTATCTTTGTTTCTAAGCTATTTGTTGATGGATATTGTTTTCATTTTAATAAACATGTTATTATTTTTCGTAACGATGCGTTTATCTTTCATGGAACTTTACAGAACAATCTCTATACTATTAACTGTGCACACCACTCACAAAATGCATCCTGTAACACATCGACCATTTCAAGCACTAAAAGAAAACGTTCGACTAATGTGAACGAGACACTTCTTTGGCATTTGAGATTAAGACATATTAATCCGAATAGGATCCAAAGGTTGGTCTAAGATGGTTCATTGGAGTCCCTCCGGATTGAACCATTTCCAACCTGTGAATCGTGTTTGGAGGGTAAAATGACCAAGAGGGCATTTGGAGCCAAGGGGCTTAGAGCTAAAAAAGTGTTGGAAATAGTTCACACTGACGTGTGTGGTCCAATGCAAATCAAAGCTAGAGAAGGCTACGAGTATTTCATTACCTTTATCGATGATTACTCACGCTATGGGTACATTTTCCTAATGAAGCATAAATCTGAGACTTTTGATATATTCAAAGAATTTAAGGCTCAAACAGAGAATCATAAGGAAAAGAGTATCAAGTTTCTACGATCTGATCGTGGAGGCGAATACCTCAGCGATGATTTTTTGAACTACCTATCAGACGAAGGGATTGCATCCCAGTTGACTGCACCTGGGAGAGAACCGCCCGGGTCGACCCGTGTTTAACCCGGATAAAAATTACCCTGTTTTTGTGGTTTAGCTGAAGAAGCGCTCAACCTCTTTGTTTGGTCGAGCGGTATCGCTCGACTACTTGGTCTGATCGAGCGCCTATGTATGCCTGGACTCCGGGACTTCTCGAGCAACATTGGCCGAGCGCCAGGCGCTCGAACTCAACCTTTACATTTCCATGCTCCTGCCTCTTGCCACCTGGGGTTCAAAATATACCTGCACTCAACATCCTTAAATCCACGAGATCAAAACACCACGAAATAACACAAAACAAACTACAATTACACTAAAAGCAAATGGGTTGCCTCCCATTCAGCGCTATTTTTAAGGTCCTAATGTCGGACCGAACTTACTTACATTCACGAAGTGAAAACCATGTTACCTCCTTTGTCCTCATAGGACCTGTTGTAAAATTTCTTCACCCTATGGCCATTTACCGTGAATACACTCCCATCTTCCTTCTCTAGCTCTAAGAATCTACTCTTGAACACTTTGCGAACCAAATACGGACCATTCCACTTGGATTTCAGTTTTCCTCCAAACAGCTTCATCCTAGAGTTGAAAACGAGAACTTGATCCGCAGCTCTAAACTCCTTCTTCTTTACCCGTGCATCATGCCACTTTTTCGTCTTCTCTTTGAATATTCGGTCACTCTCATATGCACGATCACGAAACTCTTCAAACTCATGGAGTTGAAGAAGTCTCTTCTCCCCAACCAGTGTGCTATCAAAATTTAGCTTTTTAATTGCCCAATAAGCCTTGTGTTCAAATTTCACCGGAAGGTGGCAACCCTTCCCAAACCCCAGCTGGTATGGTGACATTTCCAACGGAGTTTTGTAGGCTGTTCGGTAAGCCCACAATGCATCGTCCAACTTCATGGCCCAATCTTTCCGACTGACATTCACCGTCTTCTCAAGGATGCTTTTAATCTGTCTGTTCAAAACTTCAGCAAGGCCATTGGATTGGGTATGATATGTTATAGAAACACGATGGTTCACTTCGTATTTGGCAAGAAGCTTTTGCATCAGTTTGTTCACAAAATGACTTCCACCATCACTAATCAATGCTCTTGGTACTCCATATCGTGAGAATATATTCTTCTTCAAGAATTCAATCACCACATGCACATCATTCACCTTGGTAGGGATGGCTGCAATCCATTTCGAGACATAATCAACACCCACTAGGATATAAAGGAACCCTTTGCTCAGAGGAAATGGACCCATGAAGTCCAACCGAAAACCTCTACTTCCATGAAGATATATAGAGGCATTTTATCCCTCTTCGTAATCGTGTCGAATCTCTGACATTGATCACATCCTTTAACCCACTCCTTGCAATCTGAGAAAATCATAGGCCAAAAGAATCCTGCTTGAAGAACTTTTCTTCCTGTTTTCTCTCCACCCAAGTGGCCTCCACAAGACAACGTGTGACAATGCCTCATTATATCTGCCCATTCATCCTCTGGAACACACCTCCGTAGAATACCATCAATCCCTCTCTTGAACAAAAAAGGATCATCCCATATGTACTCTCGAACTTTCTTCAAAAACACCTTTCTCTGTAGATAGTCCATGTCCACTAGAAGCTCTTCACTGGCTAAGTAATTAGCATAATCAGTGAACCACGGTGCTCTTCCCTCGATTTTGCTCACCAACACATCATCTACTCCAAAAAGTTTCTCATCAGGGAACTCCTCGTTCACTTCCCCTTCTTCCACCATGTTCTCCTCATTGAGCTTCAACCTAGATAAATGATCAGCGATGACATTCTCATTCCCCTTTTTATCTCGGATTTCCAAATCAAACTCTTGGAGTAAGAGAATCCACCGAATAAGTCGTGGCTTAGCATCCTTTTTGCTCATGAGATACCGAATAGCTGCATGGTCTGTATAAACTATCAATTTCGTACCTACTTGGTAGGGCCGAAATTTGGCAAAAGCATATATGACCGCCAACAACTCTTTCTCGGTCGTAGTGTAGTTGATTTGAGAAGCATTCATCATTTTGAAGCATAGTATATAGCATGAAATCGATTCTCTCTGATTTGCCCCAAAGCTACACCCATCGCGTAGTCACTTGCATCACACATGAGAACAAAAGGACTATTCCAATCCAGAGTCACGAGAATCGGAGCATTTACCAACGTTTCCTTTAACCTGTTGAAAGCAACTAAACACTCATCAGTAAACACAAAGTCGACTTATTTTTCAAGAAGTCGAGAAAGGGGTTTAGCTATTTTCGAAAAATCTTTAATAAAGCGTCGATAAAACCCTGCATGGGCAAAAATGAGCGAATACCCTTCTCAGTAGAGGGTGGTGGAAGCTTTTCGATTGCTATCACTTTTGCCTTATCAACCTGTATTCCTTTCGAGGACACATGATGTCCAAGAACAATGCCTTCCTTAACCATAAAATGGCATTTCTCCCAATTGAGCACCAAGTTAGTTTCTTCACACCTGCTCAAAACCACTTCAAGATTGATTAGACATAAATCGAACGACCCATGGAAAATAGACATCATGCACACTTTGAAAGGTGGCGGGTGCGTTACACAACCCGAATGGCATTCTCCTATATGCATATGTACCATAAGAGCATGTAAAGGTGGTTTTTTCCTGATCCTCTGGGGTAATCATAATTTGATTGTACCTAGAATATCCATCTAGAAAACAGTAATACTCAAAACCCCCTAACCTATCGATCATTTGGTCAAGAAACCCAAAGGAAAGTGATCCTTGCACGTAATTTTGTTCAGTTCCCTATAATCAACACACACACGCCAACCAGTCACCAATCTAGTAGCCACTAATTCATCGGTTTCAGATTTAATCACAGTGGTACCCCCCTTTCTTAGCAACAACATGCAATGGACTCACCCAAGGGCTATCAGATATAGCAAAGATCATATTAGAATCTAGCAATTTCAAGACTTCCTTATAAATGACACCCTGGATTACCGGATTCACTCGCCTCTGGTTTTGCACAATAGATTTTGTCCTTCTTCTAGTCTAATCCTATGCATGCATATGGATGGACTTATCCCGTTAATGTCCTCAATCGACCAACCGATGCCCGATTTGTGCTTACGTAGCACTTTGAGGAGTCTATCTAATTGATAATGAGATAAAGAAGAAGAAACAATAACTGGTACCTTTCATTATCTTCCAAGTAGGCGTACATCAGGTGATCAGGTAATGGCTTCAATTCCTGTTTAGCTTCCAATGGTGGGGTTTTGTCTAACATCGCCTCGAAAGGCTTCTCTTCCAAGTGCAATTCTTCTTCTTCCTCCACTTGAGTCACCTCCATCTGCTTCAACTCTTCACTATGGAGTGTGTCATCAACACAAAGATCGATAATATCCACAAAATGACAACTCTCATCCCCCATCGGATATTTCATTGCCTCATAAATGGCAATTTTTATCTCTTGATCATCCACCTTCACCGTGATTTTTCCATTCGCCACATCTAAGACCATCCCAGTCGTAGCCAAGAAAGGTCTTCCCAAGATTAAGGGCACATGCTCATCCTCCTCCATTTCAAGGACTATAAAATCAGTTGGAAAGACATGACCATCCACTGTCACGAGAACGTCTTCCACTACACCTTGAGGTCGAGTGATAGACCTATCGGCTAGTTGAAGAGTCATCATAGTCGGTTCAAGTTCTCCACAGTTCAGCTTCTAGAATAATGATAAGGGCATAAGGTTGATGTTAAACCCCAGATCACACAAAGCTCCCTTCTTGATTCCATTCCCAATGTCACAAAGAATCGTGAAACTGCCCGGATCCTTCAATTTTGGAGGAAGGGCTTTGTTCACCATTGCACTCACTTCGTGGTTCAACTGAATGAGCTCAGGTTCATCAACTCTCCTCCTCTTGGCAATTAGGTCTTTCAAGAACTTTGCATAATTCGGCATCGCCCAATGCATCATAAAAAAGGTATGTTTATGTGCATTTTCTTGAATACCTCCAAAAACTTAGCAAACTTCTCGTCTAACTTCTTCTTCATAAACTTTTGAGGAAAAAGAACAGGAACCACAGATTTAGGTACCCCCCATTCATCCCGTTTAGTTTCTTAAACCTTGAGCCTTTTTTCTCTCGAAGTCTTCCATTTTGGTACCCGTTCTTCATCAACAATCCCTTCTTCTACTTTTTCTTTCTCTTTTTCTAGCTTTTCACTTTCTACCTCTTCAACTGGCTCATCATCTTCCACCTCTTTACCCTCACTATCTTCCTCAACTTGCCTATGATTTTCCGCCACCTCAGCAGGTAATGGAGGTCCATCATACTTCTTCCCACTTCTAAGCTCAATAGCTTTGCAATTTTCCTTCGGATTCACCTCGGGCATAGATGGGAATTTGCCCGTCTCTCTACCTTGTGACTTCGCTATCTGTCCCATTAAATCTCGTGTTGTTTTCTTGTTACATCCTCTGGATCTCTTGCTCTCTTCTCACGTTCTTCTTAGTCGCCTCTTTCTGATCAAATTCAAGAGAAGATAATCTCTTCTTCACCTCCTCACCTTGTTGCACAAGAGTTTGCAACATCTCAGCAACTGATGTTCCTCCTTCCCCACCAGGAGGCTTTGAACCCGGATCAACACCTGGTGGAACAGTGATTCCAGCCTTCGGATTTCCATAGGAAAATTCTCGTTCTTTCTCCACTGATTCGGATAAGATGTAGAACCCCCTTGATAGTTTGAATTATTTCGCCATTGGTTCTGTGAAGGTGGTGGACCCTGAGGCATAAAAGGTTGACCAGAGGTAGGTCGCCCTTGCTGATAATTTCCCTGTTGGTACCCCTGCTGGTTGTAATTCGGCCTCCCCATATAGCTGGCCTCTTCCTGCTGAAATACCGACTGGTCCATAAACTCATTCGCCTCGTTGCTTCCTCCCTCAAACTGTTGGTCAACCTGAATATTACTGATTTTCTCCATCATAGCCATCAACAGGTTCTGAGTTCAAATGCTGTCTTCCATCTGATTCACACTCTGACGTGATTGATCAGCATTCCATTCCCCACCATTTTTAACTCCTTCCACAATTTCTCTGCACTCCCGGGCACTCTTATTCAGAAAACCACCACCTGCACAAGCATCGAGGTGCTTTTGCTCATTGTAATGGATTCCACAGTAAAAGTAGGCCACTGTATCTTCCTCACTGAACCCATGTTGCGGACACTCAATTAACAAATTTACAGTATCGCTCCCATGCTTGACTGAGACCCTCAATCGGTTTTTGACGGAATGTAGATATCTCGGTCCTTACCTTCATTGTTCAGGATGGAGGATAAAAATGCTCCAAAAATGCTCGCTCCATTTGAGCCCAAGTGGTGATACTTCCTCGGGGAATTGTATTATCGAACCAATCCTTAGCTATCCCGGTCAGTGAAAACAGAAATAATCTGAGCTTCTTTGCATCCTCCGACATCCCATTGTAGTCAAATGTCGAAGCAATCATCAAGAAATTCCGTAGATGAGTGTTTGGATTGTCTCTCCCTACCTCTCCTCGGAACTAAGAATCAAGGAGCATTTTAAGGATCCCCGGGGAAATTGAGAAGTTGTTAGTTTCCACCCTTGGCAAAGCCACTCCATCATAGTGTCTTTGAGGTTGAGCCTCAAACATCCCTTGGATAGCCATCTCAGGATTCCCTCCCCTCGGGTGGTTTGGTTGGTTTTGGTAGAGAGGGTTGTAGTGTGGGTTATAGTTCGGGTTTGGTTGGTAGTTTTGGATCGGCTGGTTTTGGTAAGGTAGATTTTGGTAAGGTTGGTTGTTGTACGGTTGGTTAAGTTTTTGGAAGTTTGGATTTTGGTTAGGGAATTGGTTTTGCTGGTTTGGTTGGTTGGGATACTGCGATTGGTTTTGGGGGTATGGTTGGTTTGGCTGTGGGTTAGGGTTATTAATCCCTTCTGGGTGCAACTGATTTTCTCCGTTCCCTCCATTTCCATCAACATTCAACCCGTCATTACCTACCGCAACCATTCTCCTCTGGAAAGCTCGATTCCTTCTTGCTATAGTTTCAGGGTCTAGTTCACTTCAATCAACGTTCATTTCTCCTTTTGAGCGTGTTCTCATAAATCTGAAAACTCAAACAAAGAAATCAAATGCAACTAGCACAAGAATATAGTAAAAACAGAAAAGAAAACACCCACTACTAGCTACTAATCTATTTCCAAGTTTTACACATGGCGCATACGTAAGTTCCCCAGCAACGGTCCATTGACTTGATCGTAATATGTTATATTCTTAACTAGCAGTTACCCCACAAGAGTATGGGATCACTGTAGCAAGGGTAAGTATTTAGACCAAGTAGTATCGAACCCAAATGAAGTTTCGTATGCGTGTAAATCCCTGGAAATCTTTGCTTCGTAACTAATATGTATGCGATTTGATAGTTCTATATCACTACTATTGAATCAATAGAAAATAAGCAAATGACAACGATTACACTAACTTCATATGAAGTGCAAATATTGGAGAATGTTGCTTTGGACAGGAATCCCTACGTATACTATCGGAATTGGTTTGGCGAAGAGGACTATCTTGGTGTACAAAAGAGTAATCCTAAGTGTACTGAAACTAGGCAATCAACTTCCCTAATCCCTCACTAAATAAGGTACAGCAAAAGCTCGGTTTTATCCCCGATTACTCAACTCATACCCTCTTTACCTCACTTACCAAATAACCAAGTTATTTAGATTGTGCTTAATTACTATAGCCCTTATTCAAGTTGGGTGATTCGGCCGTCCACCCTAACTGAACTGGTATATTACCAACCCCGTCACAAACCCTCTCCTCAAGCCTATTCGTTGAAAAGAGTGATTCAGTCATCCTCTCTTTAACAACTTTTGTACCCAATTCACTGGTTTTTATTGGATTGGTTATTCATATTAGCAAATTAAGAAGATTATCTAATTTACACCTCGAATCATCCCAATCGTCTCACCAATTCACTTTTTCTACGCGATCATCCTATCCAAAGCAATCAAAGGTTTAGCCTACCATCTTGATCTTCAACTCACAAATAATCAAGTTAATATGTAAAGAAATTCAATGATCAATCACTTGAATAACAATGATCAATCACTTGAATAAAGAGAACTACAATTATAGTATGGATGAAATAATCACATAAACCCTAGAATTATTCTTCAAAGATAATAAGAAAACTAAGCAATTCTCTAATATAAATTCAGGAAATGGTAATATCAACCGTCGATTTTGGTAAACGAATTTTGTTTCTCGTGGTGGAATTTCTCTCCTTCTTCTCAGAACCCTAGAATGCTTTTCTCCTCTTTTTTCTATCTAATCTCGTCTTCCCCTTTCTCAGTTGTCTCCCCTTTTCTTTTTCCCGTCTGGCCTTATATACTCCGCTTCTTAGACCGCTCGAGCACGGCTCTTGGTCGAGCAGTATCGCTCGACCACTTGGTTTGATCGAGCGTTTATAGATCGCTAAACTCAGTTTCGCTCGAGCACATTCCTTGGTCGAGCGGTTTCCCTCGACCACACCTGATCGAGCACCTCCTCATGCCTGTATTTCTGCCCGCTCGACCGCATTGGTCGAGCTCTAAGTGCTCGGCCTCGTCCTTCTATCACCTTTCTTCACTCCAACTAATACTTTCCAGTATTTCTTTCATATCTTTTCAACAGGGAGTCTGATTCATGCACCGCGAAGTCTCACGAGCCTCATTTTCAGCCCTCTTTCCTGTTATACAAACCAAAGAAGCAAATTAGTGATTTTATACAGATTATGCTCAATCACCACAAGAATATCACTAAAAACCCTCAAAACATGGCTAAAACTTGCTCGTAACTCACTCAATTTCACATCTAATCAGTACCCCTCAACAAAATGGGGTTGCAGAATGAAGAAACGGAACACTTTTAGAAATGGTCAGATCAATAATGAGTTATGCGGATTTTCCAAAATCATTCTGGGGTTACGCCTTGGTAACAACGGCTTACATTCTAAACCTAATGCCATCCAAATCGGTTCCCAAAACCTCTAGAAAATTGTGGACAGGGCGCAAGCCCAGCTTGGGACACATGAGAATATGGGGGTGTCCGATATACGTGTTGAACAAGGAAACCAGTAAACTGGATGCACGTTCAGAATTAAGAATGTTTATAGGATACCCCGAGGGAACTAAAGGATGCATGTTCTATGGTCCCGAAGATCAAAAGGTCGTAATAAGTACGCGCTTTAGATTTTTGGAAGAAGACTATATGAATGATAGAAAGCCTAGAAGTGAGATTACCTTAGAAGAACTTAGAGGGACAACTCCTTTGCTGACTGTACAAGTCAAAATACCAAGCCTCACACCTTCACAACCAGAACCTCGTCGAAGTGGGAAGGTTGTTAGACAACCGGAGTGATTCTTGGGGATTGGAGAGTCTTCGGACTTGATCTCCGGAGAAGAATCAGTCGTATAACGAGGCGATCCAAGACAAGGATGCACATTCTTGGCAAACTACAATGGAAGCCGAAATGGGTTCAATGGATCACACTAAAGTGTGGGAGCTAGTCAAACCACCTAATGGAGTGAAATCCATTGGATGCAAGTGGGTATACAAGAGGAAAAGAGGACCGGACGGGAAGGTGAAAACCTTCAAAGTGAGACTCATGGCGAAAGGGTATACTCAGAAAGAAGTGATCGACTATGAGAAAACCTTTTCACCCGTAGCCATGCTCAAGTCCATCCGAATTCTCTTGTCGATTGCTACGCACCTAGATTTTGAGATCTGGCAAATGGATGTCAAGACAGCTTTCCTTAGTGGAAGTCTTGACGAGGAAATCAATATACAACAACCCGAGGGCTTCATTGAAAAAGGCCAAGAGAGTCTGGTTTGCAAGATGAGGAAGTCCATTTATGGACTGAAGCAAGCATCCCGTGCTTGGAATCAATGTTTTGATTGATTATAAAATCCTACGATTTTGATCAAATAATTTCGAAAGTTGTGTTTATAAAAAGCTTGACGGAACTGCATTGGTATTCTTAGTATTATACATAGATGACACTCTACTCATCGGGAACAATGTAAAGATATTATCGGACGTAAGGGCATGGCTATCAAAATAGTTTGATATGAAGAACTTGGAAGAAGCTGGTCATATCCTAGGGATCAAGATCACTCGAGATTGCAAGAAAAGGATGGTCGGCCTCTCACGAGCTTCATACATAGACATTGTCTTAAAGTGATTCAACATGCAAGATTCCAAGAAAGGTTTTGTACCTTTCAGACACGGAATCCATCTATCCAAAGAAATATGTCCAAAGACGCAGAAAGAGATAGATGACATGAAGAATATTCCTTATGCTTCGGCTGTGGGAAGCCTCATGTATGCAATGATGAGCACGTGACCGGATATCTGCTTTGTCATAGGCATGGTAGCAAGATATCAAAGTAACCCCGGGAAAGAGCATTGGACTGCAGCTAAAAATATTATGAAGTATCTGAAGAGGACACAGGACAGAATGTTGCTTTATCAGTCAGACAGTCTAATTCCCGTCAGTTACACGGATTCAGATTTCCAATCAGACATAGACTCCAGGAAGTCAACCTCGGGTAATGTGTTTTGCATGGGAGGAGGAGCCATGACATGGAGAAGCGTTAAACATAAATGCATCGCCGATTCTACCATGTAAGCCGAATACGTAATTGTTTGTGAAGCAGCGAAGGAAGCGGTTTGGCTCAAGAACTTCTTAGTGGACTTGGACGTTGTTCCGGATTTGCCCAGCACAATCACGGTTTACTGTGACAATGCTGGAGCAGTTGCAAATTTAGGGAACCGAGAGCCCACAAAGCCAGCAAACACGTAGAAAGAAAATACCATCTTATACGATAAATCGTTAAAAGAGGAGACATAGAGGTGGCAAAGATTGCATCGGAAGACAACCTAGCAGATCCATTCACAAAGGGTCTGCCTCAGAATACATTGAAGAGACATGTGGAAGGAATGGATGTCAAGAGCATTGTCAATCTGCTTTGAGTATAAGTGGGAGAAATAGGTTCGTGTGAGTGACATTAGATGTCACGTAGAACACGAGACGTGCTGTAGTATACTTAAAAGCAGACTTTGAGTATAAGTGGGAGATTGTTGGGTTTATATTGGAAAGTATGCTTTTTACTTTGTATAATCAAAAATGAATTTCTTATTTATTTACTGAAATAAATTATTTATCATTGTTGCATTAAATATGATTGAAGTTCTATAAATAGTACGTGTTACATTGTAGTTATTTTGGTGATACCAGATCACGGAAGATCAAATTAACAGTTCCTCGTAACTAAGTACAAATTCACAAATTAGATGGAAATGAACAATCCATCGTGAAAGGTTGAAGTGTAAAGCTCAAATTGACTTGTCTTAACCAATAGATTACACTAGTGCATTATGATGCGCTGAATAGGACCTACAGGAGGATAAATTCTTCAACACTGAATATAGAAGAATTAGACCTCAGTGGTTCGTTATTTCTTAATCTACGTTCCTTAAATATGATCGTGTGAAATTAATAACTATTGCTTTGACTTATGATGGGAAGAGAATCAACGTGATTCGATACCTTATATCTTTGACAATATTATTAGTTACACGACGATTGCTAAGATTTAACACAAAGAATCGTGTGCAAGCACGTCTTGCTTGATTTGTCCCCTTGGTGGGCTCAGAAGCTTTATCTTACCAAATCTTGCAAGTGAAAATTTATTTCCGGTATGGATAATAATGTTGAGTCGTTTTTACTCAAAGGAAAAATATATTAATTAATATAAAGCTTTTTCAGTGGCTTAATTAATTAGTGGACTAGTGACATGTGTTTTTCAACACTCACCTCTCAAGTATAAGAGGATCGTTTCGTGGCCGGTTAAATATTGATCCACGGGACTAGGGTGTGGAATATAGCCCAATTGCTATGTGTCGGCGCATGATTATAGTGTTGAACATGTTTGATTTTTCGATTAAAACTAAATAACAACAAGACAATAAAATAACAACTAGAGAATTTCAACAAACAAATAAAAAAACAAGAAAGCAACAAACAATTTATTTCCAAGTGAGAGAGAGGTGTTCGGGTGTTTTTCCTTGTGAGATGATTGTCAAAAGATTAATTATGGTGTTTCCCTCTATTCCCGGTTATTCCATAGGAGCGATCACTTCACATATACTATTCCGTACTTCATAAACCTACGGTCCGATATCATTTTAAATCCTAGGATCGGGAGGAGGATCTCCCCTTTCTAACCCGGGTAATTGCACGGATATGGTCCTCTAATTATCTAACTACTCCGTCCCCGTGTTTTCCCACTTGTATACTAAGTTTAACTCTCCTATGTGCTCTTCACTTTCCACTCTAGGTATTAACTCAAGTAGTCAATGTAAATTAGAGGGGTTCTTATGTTTCTATCCAACTCTCGTTGCAATAGAACATAATTAACTCAAATTCGATTAATTAAACCAATATACATATACCTAATCCGTTGTACCCAACTCTCGTTGCGATAAACTAACATAGACACACAAGCTAATAGCAAGATCCAACCAAATTGAACAAGTAAATTCCCCTAATCTAAAGGATCATCATCAATAGAGATAAACAACCATAATCAAAGCAATTAACCAATCATCATCACAATTCCTAAAACCCAAACACTAACAAAATTAGTCAATCATGATTCTAATCAAACCCATAAACAATAGAAAACATAAACCCATAAACATAACAATTAAATCAAAAAAAGTAATGAAAAGAGATAGAAATAACCTAATAAAGTAATTTCCACTTGAGTCTTCAAATAACTCTTGAATCTCAAAAAAATCTACTGTAGAAAGCAATAAAATCTCTCAACTAAGTGTTTTTGTGTGTGGAGAAAAAAAACTCTTAAACCCTATCTAAACCCCTCTATTCTAAAATCTGCTACTGCTGAAATCTCTTTTTTTTTTGCTGCGCTCCTACTGGTCCATTCCCCCTTTTTATTCGCTACTATTGACTGCTTATAAACTCCAAAAGACGCTGAAATTTTTAAAAGCGTGCTTCCTTTTGTGTTTGTGAGATGATAGGTAGGGTCCATGGCAAATAAATCTCAGCCGCTTGCTTCGCCCTTTGATGTGCCCAAATTCATGAATTAATGACCACTTGATGAAGTCCACACTGCCAATTGATCCCCACTAATCCACAGCTGCTATCTTTCATTTTTAATTGAACTGACGGCTTTATTCTGTTGAGACAAGGTGTAAGGCCTAAAACAATTAATTCCATTGTTTGCAAATGGGCTGCAGATATTGCAATGTGGGTTCTCCTCAATTTTCGCGAACTTGGCCTATTTGGGCGTTTCATCGTCATGCACCAATTTTGGTTCTCTCATAACTCGAGCTCCCGACTTCGGATTGAGATGATTTTTTTATTGCGACCCTCAATTCAAGATCTTTTACATGATTCTATATTTGACTTGACTCCATGTAGGTCCCGAACGGGTTTTCGTGAGGGCAGAAGTCTAGAGGGGAGGGGTGAATAGACTTCTGATTTTTTTTTGTGCAAGATCAGGTGTGATAGCAGGTTGTCTGATCAGAGTGCGTGTGAATCGGTTTGGACTGATATCCAACTTACTGATCGTCTGGTGGCAGATCAGTTCGGTGTCTATCAGTTTAACTAATGTGCGGAAGCTAAGTTTTAACCCTTGTGAAAAACCAATTTTAGAGAATCAGATTTCTGCTTGTCTGTTTTCAGTCAGATGACAAAATGTCAGGCTGATCAGATCAGTTGCTTGATGCAAAACTGATCCAGACTCAGAATATGCATGCAATTTTAAATATGGTAGTGTGCTATAGTGTAAAGCGAGTAAAGCAGATAAACACACAAGATTTTTATAGTGGTTAGGACAACCAGTCCTATGTCCGCTCTTCCCTATCAGCAGGGGCACCAACTAAACCAACTGGACTTAGTTTAATGTGTTAGTCCAACACAGTACAACATATGTTTAAGGAGTTCTCACTCAACCGATCCCAGAAATCAGAAACTAGAAACCCTAGTCTGAAATCTTGCAAAACAAACTTAACCTAACTTTTGGGTTTGGGTATAAGATTTGTTGTTGTTCCAACTGAAAATCTATCCTAGTATTTGTGTAGCCTAAAGCTAGAGGATGAGATTTCTATGATAAGAACTATGGGATGAACACTTAGAAAATATTCTTGATTTGTGTTCTTCGTGCGGAAATTGCTATAGCTTGAGCTTGATGATAATTTCCGTCTCTTCACTATGAAGTATGATCCCATATTTATAGAGCTCGAAATCAAATAGCCGTTGGAGAGCAATTTGAATTTTAGGCTATATTTGGTAGTTTGCAGGCTTGATGTGACGTGCATTAGGAACGGCATGGCCGAAAGCATGTATGTTTGTCCTTTCTAGCCGTTTGACTATGCAGCGCCGAATCCCGCATTGCCAGCTCTGTACGTACGTGTTTCGTTATCATTGGTTAACAAGTACACTTATTCAGTGTTTTTTCTACCAACTAAGGTTGACATTCTTCTTGTCTGATTGACAACGTATGATCTGGTGCAACATCAGTTGACACCTGGTGTGAGCTGACCTGATCAGATAAAACTGATCAGTCTACCTGATAGAGTCTTCTGATGCAAATTATCTTAGCTCAACTAGCAGACTCGACTGATATAGGTCTTCTGGTCTTGCTCTTCTGGTAGTCATCTGATCTTCAGGTCTTCTGATTCTTCAGCTTCATGTGTTCACCTGATCATCTGACTATCTGATCTTCTGACCTGACTTATCTTCTGATCTTCTGACCTGACTTATACATATTGAGTTCCCCTAAATATGTGACCTATCTTTTACATCAGCTGTCTATACAACTCAGTTGGTCATCCTATTCTGATTCTAAGTCACCAGTCAGCTAACAGGTCTGACTTGTCCTATTACAAACTGTTTTGGAACTTCCATCAAAACAAACTATAAATTTCCCAGCAATTTCCCCCTTTTTGATGGAACCAAAACATACAATTAGAAAAACAGATAACCAAATAAAAGTAAATACTAGAAACAACAGAAATCAGAAGACAATGAGATGTTGTCTTAAGATCAGAAAGGTAACTCATTTCATTGACAAGTGTTGAACTTTACAAGTACAAGAAATGATAGACAAGGTTTACCTATCATCTGATCTAAGAGAAAAGGTCTTTTGACTTCTTACATGTCTCTCATGCCTTCAGGAACTTGGAAGATGTCATACATTCTTCTTAACATTTCCTTCTAGCGTTCTTCCTCAACAGTATTCCCTCTCTCCAGTGCATCAAAATATGCCCTTCTGAATCCCACTGGATCATATTCTTGATTCTTCTTGAGGGGAGAGATCAGATATTCATATCTTGGAGCAGAAGGCCTTAAGGTCATTTTCTGCCCTTTTCTCATGACTTCCTTGTTGAAGACTGGATATTTAGTTTCGAGCCAGTCCAAAAAGATTTCATCAAAAAGATTGTCATCTTGTTCTTCTGGAACTCGCTGAATCATGAAAACGTCTCACAACCAGTCTGTCTTGATAATCCTCCAGGGATCATGAAGGTCTTCTCTGCATATCAGGATTTCATTGACCTTTGCTGGTAGGGCGTTTTCTACCCAGGTCTCATCTTCATCAACATAAGTCTTCTTCTGCTGTTTTGTCCTAAAGGCTCGATCTAGGCCTGCTGCCTCTTTCAGCTTCTTCCTCTTTGTTGCCTCATCCATGATCCTTTTTCTCTTCAACAGGTCTTCTTGCTCTTTAATTTGGTCCTTTGATAGCAGATGTTCTGACCTTGTGACAACTGTTTTTTGAACTGCAGAGCGTTTAGACTGCTTCCCTTTCAGTTGACTTTTCTTCTGTGCCTCTGCTTCAGCTGCTTCTTCCTCCTCAAGCTTCCTGGCCAGTTCAAGGCTTCTGGCCTCTTCTTCTATCTGCAGCATTTTCTGAATGGTTGATGAAAAGTCTTCGATTTTGTCCACCCTTGCATTCAGATTAACCAATTCAGCTTTCTGTTCTCCAATGGCCTTGTCCTGGAAGTCCAGTTGCCTGGTGTGTTCTTCAACAGTTGTGAACATTTCGGCCAACTTAGTATCCTGGACTTCAGGTCTTGATGCAGATATGATCAGTTGAGCAGATGGGATGTCATGTTTTTCTGATGTCTGACCTTCCCCCTTTTTGGTTACATCAAGAAGTTTGCAGATGGTCGTTTCAAGCTTAGCAAATTGGTATAGCATTTCAGTCTTCAGCTCATCGACCTCCAGAGATTGGATCTGAACATGTGAGGCAGATGAAGTCGGACCAAGCATCTTAGACACAACATCTTCCAAGGCCTTCTTTGCAATGGAGGCATAGGCGTCAAATCTTTTCACTGCTGCCTCAAAACTGGAATCAGCTTGTATTAAGGATTTATAAGCCTCCTCGAAAAGTACTCTAACATCAGACAACATAGAGACTTCAAAATTATTGGGAGATGAATTTAATAAAGATATGATTTTGATTAGATCCCAAAACCCCTAAATATGACATGTTCAGAATAATCTTGATAGTTGAGTCAGGATTCAGTTTTAGAGTATTCAGGATGATATCTGCAAAATGTATAGTCAGCAGATATAGATCAGGTTAGGATCTGAAGATTCTGAAGACTCAGTAAAGTTTATGAGGAAACTGAACTTTCAGTATGAAACTGAAGTTTATGAAGTTTCAAAGATGAAATCGAGAATCAAGACTCGGAGAAATCGAGAATCAAGACTCACTCGGAGAAATCGAGAATCAAGACTCGGAGAAATCGAGAATCAAGACTCAATATGAAACTGAGATACTGAAGACTCAGTATGAAACTGAGGAACTGAAGACTTAGCATGAAGAATCAATATATCAGTCAGTATACATGTAAAGACTCAGAAGATTCTGAAGACTCAGAAGACTCAAGACTCGAAGACCTCAAGACTCGTAAGACTCAAGACGCCAAGATGTAAGATCAAGAATCAAGATCAAGAATACTGAAGGTACAATAATTACTGAAGACTCAGTAATGTACTGAATGCTCAGTATAAACCTGAATGTTTCGAGGCACTGAAAATATCTATCTGAAGGATGCAATAGTGAGAATATCGCGATTCCTTAGAAAATTAGATATTGCCCAAGACATTCAAATGCAGACAAAAGGAACTAAGACAAAGTGTTGTTATGGTTATATCACTCAGAAATTGTAACCAAAAGAGCCGTTGAAGGTGTCTACCTTTAACTGGAGACAAAAGTAAAAAAGAGGAAGACAACACGCACCATATCGACATCGAAAGCGGATGTGTCATTTGAAAAAAGATGTCAGATTTATGAAGTTCAGACTGCAAAAAGTGAAGACCGGCTACATGAAAGGCTATTGCCTAAAACGTGTTAGGGAGTCTCAAACCCTAAATATAGCCTTTCCTCACACACCATAAGAGGAAACTCACGGAGCTATCTCTCCAACGGATAGTTTTTCAAGAGTGACCTTGGTGAATGCCTATAAATACTTGTGACCCTCTACATTGTAAGATTACGAGAAATTTGTAAGCAACTCAAGAGCTCAAACTTATTATCACAAGTTGAAGCACTCGAAAAAAAAAACCAAGAATTTCCCAAGTGCTTTATTTCGAAGAGAGCTCACTATACTAAGCCTAGCTTGATATAGATATATCCAAAGCTTAGTCGAGATATCCTAGCCTTTGCATTGTACTTCATTGTAAAGGATATCTCATCCTAGTTGGAAACCAACCAAGAAACCCCAAACCCTTGAGAAGGTAGTTTGAGTGTGATTGTTGGTGAGAAGAGTTGTAAAGAGTTAGTAAACTATGCGGAGTAGTCAGAAAGCTCTAGAGGTGAAGTTAGTAAGCTACAGAGGTAGTCTGAAAGCTTGTTTGTGTTTGAGTAAGTAAACTACGGAGGTAGTCAGAAAGCTCAAGGTCGGGTTGAGTAAGTAAACTACGTGGAGTAGTCAGAAAGCTCAGGGCCGAGTTGAGTAAGTAAACTACGCGAGGTAGTCAGAAAGATCTTGAGGTGAAGTTAGTAAGCTAGAGAGGTGGTCTGAAAGCTTGTTTGTGTTTGAGTAAGTAAACTACGGAGGTAGTCAGAAAGCTCAAGGTCGGGTTAAGTAAGTAAATTACGTGGAGTAGTCAGAAAGCTCAGGGCCGAGTTGAGTAAGTAAACTACGCGAGGTAGTCAGAAAGCTCAGGAGGTGATTAATGAATTTCTCTGAGGATCAGAGAGAGTGGACGTAGGAGCTTGAGTCTCTGAACCACTATAAATTGCTGTGTTGTTATTGCTTTCCTTATCTGTGCTTAATTGTTGCATTGACTTGAATTTGAAAGCATACTTTTCACTGATATTAAGTTGGAATCAATCCACTGAAGTTACATAACTGAATCACAGCCTAATCACTATTCCATTCAAAGGAAGGTTTTCAGCAAAGCTTTAAAACGAGTATAAACTAAGGGCCAACCATTTCGCACATCTGAGTAGCTAGAACAGATAGTTACCAAACTGAACTTACTCCTCTGAGGGTTCAGTAAGTTAGTTATCCGATCCAAGCAACTCAGGATCTCTGAAACTCAGGATTCAGTTGGGATTATCTCGAGGTTTTAAAAGCATTTCAGATCATTGTCTCGAAGAGACTTTGACTTAGAGCGATTTGAGCTTCTCAGGACCAAATTATCAGGACAACCTGACCCAAGCTGACCTCAGTAAGAAAAAGTTTTAAAAACACTGAACACGTGTATTTCCCCCCATACACGTGTAAGACTCGTTTGCACCGGGACCAACAAGTGGTATCAGAGCGGGAGTTCAACAGATCACTATTTTTCAAAGTGATCGCCTGAGCTGATCCATATTTTTAAACCCGTCTCTGATCTGATACCAACAAGTGGTATCAGAGCAGTGGTTCAACTTGACCACCTGCTTTGTTGACCAAAGTTTTATTTTTTTTTAAAATACTTGTGGTCTATCTGAATTGATCTTATTTGCTGAATTCTTAAAAGACTCAGTTAAAATGTCTTCTAAGAAACTTCCCATGTTCTCAGTGGAGAACTATGATCTATGGAGATTGAGAATGCAGGCTCATCTGTATTCTAAACATGAACGTATGTGGAGAGTGGTCTCTGAAGGGCCATTCCAATTTACTGTGGTGAATCCCAGAGGAACAGAAAATGAGAGAAATGATCCTAGAGCAGAATTTCCTAAGTCTGATGACCAACTGACTCCTGAGGAGAGAAAGTTAGTCAATCTAGACTATATTGCTAAAGACACACTATACAGTACCATTGATGATGGTGTGATGGGAATGATTTCTCACTGCAATACTGCAAAAGAAATTTGGGATACACTAGCTGTAATGTGCCAAGGCACAGATCATATCAAGGAAAATAAACTTTATGTTGCAATTGGAAAGTTTGATAGTTTTGAAATGGAAGAAAGTGAATCTATTGACAAATTGGAAGTCAGATTTACTAGCATTATGAATGATCTAAATGCACTTGGAAAGAAATATCCACAGAGAGAAGTTGCATTGAAAATTCTTAGAGGTCTTTCTAAGAAATGGGATATACATGCAGTGGTGATTGAAAACACCAAAAACATTAATTCAATGCCATATCAACAAGTCTTCTCTGAGCTGAAGGCCTATGAGTTTGTAATTGATAAGAAATCTAAAAAGGCTGACAGCAAAGATGATTCATCATCTAGTAAGAATGTGGCTTTTAAGGCCAAAGATAAAACCTGTAAAACTAGAGAGTCTGAGAACTCCCATGCCAAAAATCAGGATGAGCTTGAGGAAAAGCTAGCACTGATGGCAAGGAGGTTTGAAAGACTTAATAGTAGATTTGGAAAATACAAAAGCTATTACAGGAATCACAGGTACAAGAAGAAACCTGAGGACAGATCAACTGAGAAGAGGAAAGACCTGAAAGCTGAGGAATCTTCATCCAAAAAAGGAAGGACTCCAAGTCCAAAGAAGAAAATGATCAGGATGATGATGTCAACATATGCTATAATTGCCAAAAGAAAGGTCACTTCCAGTATGATTGTCCAGATCTGAGTGCTAAGGAGAGAAGAGAAAGGCAAGCTAAAAGAGACAAGAAGTTCTCTAGCAAAAAGGCCATGGTTGCAGAACAAGAACATTCTGAGGAGGGATCTAGCACTTCAGATGAAATATTCTCAGACAGTGAAAGTGATGACATCTGTCTGATGGCCATTGAGGAGGTAAACTCTACTTTCTCTGTTGTTGCTCCTACACTAGCACAAGAGTTGTCAAGTTCAACTGTAAACAGTCAATTTGACCTGATGGATTCTTTTGAGAGTTTAATGAAGGACTATGCTGTTTTACAAGAACTGCTAAATGAAACTCAAGAGCAGAATAAGGAACTGAAGGCTGAAAATCTTAAATGGAAAGACTCTAGCAAAACTGAAATCACTTCTCAATTAATGGGAGCTACTGATGAACTGGATGTTCTGAAAGTACAACTCTCAGAGAAAGAGAAGTTGATATTGACCCTAATTGAAAAGCTAGGGAAATCCACTGAAGAGATTCAGCTGATCAGAACCAAGTTCAATGACCTCTCTGAGAAGCATGAAACTCTACAGAACTGTGAGGATAGTGCACAGAAGAAGTTAACTCTATTGAATAATGCATCTAATGTAATAGATGAAATTCAGAGTTACCAGAGATCTGTCACTATAAAATCTGGATTGGGATACATTCCAGGGGGAACCTCACAAGGTCATCTGAATGTTGGATCAAGTAGCAAGAAGACAATCTTTGTAAAACCAGTGGCACCTACACTTCAAATGAAGAAATGCCCAAGGTTGTAGACAAGGGAAAAGGACCCATTGTTTTAGTAAAACTGAATGATCAGGTAGGAAAGCCCAAACCTCAGGTGAAGGCTAGAAAACCTGAGCACTCAGTTTGAAAATTTCAGGCAAGTACTTCAAAGCCTCAGGCTAAGAATGCAAACCTGAAAGGATCTGCACTGAACCATCAGAGGAATCTTCAGAAGAGAAACACTCAGCAGAGACATTCTCAACTGAAGAGACCAAGTCCTCAGTATACTGAAAGACCGAAATTTCAGGACAGACAACCTGAACCCCACTTGCCTAAGGGTAAAAGTTACCTGAACTCGAGTCAACAAAGATTCAGACCAGCTGCACAGAAGCCAAAGCAAATGAACAAAAGGCCTGAACCAAAGAAAAACTCTAAGGCTCATGTTCATGATAAGGCTAGCACTCATACACAGAAAACTGCTAAGGCACCCAGAGTAGTAAATGTGTATGTTGATGTTTATGGAAGACAGATCAGCCACTCTAAAGTGATTAGAGTTGTCAGGCAGATTTGGATTCCGAAAGGTACAACTAACCTTGTAGGACCCTACACCAAATGGGTACCACAGATCTAATCTGTTTTTCAGGTAAACAGAAAAGGGCACTGAGCCAAATGAAGATATCATTAGCCCTGATAAAAGAAGATCTAAGATGCCATTGTTGGAAGATGAATTTCCTTCATGGCATTCAGGAGAAATCAAACTGAAGAAGGAATTTCATTAGAGATCATGTCGAGAAAAAGGACATAAGGATGGAGAAAATTCATACTGATAAGCAGAGAGCTGATATCTTGACTAAACCTTCAGTTGAATTAGGGATGTTGGATCCAGGTGTATAGAGGCAAATCTGAAAAATTAAAGGTTTTCAGATGCATGAAGTCTTCTCAGAATTCTACTAAGAAACTCAGGATAAAATGAAGATACTGAACTGAGTTTTCAAGTAACTCAGACGTACTGAAAGTCTATACTCAGTATCAGACTGAAGGTCAGTACTCAGTAGCATACTGAACCCATTCAGTACTCAGTATCATACTGACATTTTATCAAGGTCAATACTCAGTAAGACTGATAGAAGGAAATTAGTCTGAAGAAGTAATGACTCATGCAATTCATTTATTGCTTAAGTGAAACTCAGTAATCATTCGCAATAAATACAAAACACCTGAGGAATGTTTTTGGGCGGGATCTTTGAAATTCCGAAGAAGGTCAACAGTCATTAAATGCTCTGTTACATTTAATCACCAATGAAGTTAATTTGGCGGCTTACTTTTCGGGGATCGACCTTTCACATACCCGATTAATCGAGGATTAATCTTAACCGTTGCTTTTCACCTAACCGGTACGATTTCCCACGATCTTAAGCTATTTAATCCTTTGAAAGCCATTCAAAGCCAATTTTTATCAAACCCTTCGTTCCCAAATTTCCTCTGCAAAAATCAAAACCCTTTGCCCAGGAAAGCTTCATCTTTCCAAAAACCATATTCTCTCCAAAAATCCTTCAAGGTGGTTCTATCTATCTTTGAACGTTTGGCCGAATCCAATAAACCTTGGTACGAGTTCGTTGTCTTGCTCGATAGCATAACCAACTCCAAACCAGAAGAGGAGGCTCTGCATATGATTCGTTTGGCCAAGCTCACCAATCTTGTCGCAAATTGACCGGACCAAGAATACGCAAAAGAGGTAATCGAGTTCATCTGTAATCTGATGATAGATGAAGAGAATGGTGTAAATTCCAAGATTACTGTATCACATTTAGAGCACTCGTCTAAATACATCGATTTTGAGAGGGAATTGTATATAATTCCGAAAAATTTAAACGATGATTTTGAGCTTTGTGATAGAGGAGAGGATCCTGCTATGTATATGTTGGGTAGAGAGTAGGAGTATTTAGATAGGATTGCTGAGAATCCTGTAAAATTTGAGGCTACACTGCATAAGAGGCATTTGAAGCCACAATATAGAGTTTTGTTGGATATTATGAGCAAATGCATCATGAGTCATTCGGGAGTTTTGAGTAGATTAGTACCCCGAAGCTCAGATTGATGGCGGCGATCGAGGCTTCACCCACCATCGACTTCAACTGGCTCATATTCTTGATTCAGGTGGTGACGGAGCAAGCCAAGGTCATAAAGAGGGTTGACGGGGCTATTTCGATCAAAGGCAAGATCCACCATGCCACCAAAATAGCATTTATTTTGGAGATGTGCAGAGAGGAGGAGGACATCTTCGCCAATTCGACCCCATTCCCTAAGACCAAGGTGCTTTTCAAGCCCATTGTTGTGAAGAAGCAGGCCATCAGAGGAAAGAAAGAGAAGAAAGTGGAATCACCTGTTGCGACTGCTAAAAAGGAAAGCCAACATGCCAGGGGGAAGGTGCTGTTGGAAGCTAAGAAGGAGCAGGGTGAGAAGTTAAAGAAGAAAACCCTCGCTCCCAAGCGCAAGAGAATGGTGGTTCTCACCGATGATGATGGTAGTGATTCTGAAGAGATTCAACCTGAGAGCCAAATCGCTCAGACATTGCCATTGGAAGTCTTGGCTCAGGTTATCTCTAAGGCCAAGAAACAGATCGAGGGAGTGTCTTCTTCTCGAGGTGCTTGAGACATCGCTCGATTCGAGATAAAATTTCTCAGAAATTTTTAAAGGAGCTCAGCCTCGAGATTCCTCTTGAAGAAGTCTTGGGTTCAGACAATGAGAACAAACTCGAGAGTCAATCGAGATCATGACTCCAGGCCTCGTAACCCACTCGGATCAACCGAGGGACGTTGCACAACATTCGAGAGGCCGAGACTCGGGAGCAAATTTTAATATTAAGGAGCTCTGAGTGATCTACTTCTTGATCCTTCAGCTAATGCTTCAACCGAACGATAGCCGAGATTGAAGAAAATTTGAAGAAACCGAGTGGAGGAGCAAGGGGGAACGGTTCATCCTTGACCGCTACCTGAGCTCAGCTCATTCCCTGATCTGCAAGATATCTTCTTCAGATTAAGGTCGATGATTTTCATCCTCAACCAGACTCTTCCAGAGATGCTTAACATTGCTGCATTCAGAGGGGAAGACTGGTGGAATGAGGAGACAGCTATCCTGACTGAGTTCTCAGGATTCAGGAAGACAAAGCTCAGGATGAAAATTTCCGATTTTGATGAGCTAGTTCAGAAGAAGATAGCTGAGAGGAGAGCTACTGAAGTTGGTGCCCCTAGCAGCGGAGACAAATCTCAAGATGGGGACCAACAGGGAGATGCTGAGGATCAGTCTCAGATGGAGAAGGAAACTTCTTGTGCTGATCAACCTGAAATCATTCAACCTCAGAATGAAGCTAGCACTCTTCAGACTGAGGCTCAGTTAGAGACTGGAGCTCAAGATGAAGCTGATGCTCAGGTGCAGACCGACCCTCAGGTTATGTCTGAACCCCAGAATGATCAATCAGCACAGAAGGTGCATAATGTTCCTGAGATCGACCTCACTCCCATAATGGAGAAGCTTGAGAAGGTTGAGCCAATGATGATCAAAATCACTCAGATAGAAGAGACATTGGCCAGCCAAGCTCAGAAAATGGAGAATCTGAGTTCATCTTCAGAGCTGGTGCAAATTCAAGACACTCTGACCTCAAAGATGACCTCCATGGAAGACAAGCTGAATGAGAAGCTGGAGGGAGTCAAGGCTGAGCTGAGTGCTGAACTTAAACAGAAGCACCAGGAGACAACTGAATTTCTAGAGGTGAAATTGGCAGAGAAGAACGAAGTGCCGATCAAGTCTGCTGTTGAAGAAATGAGCTCAATGCTCATGACCAAGATGACAGAGATGTTTAAAGAAGCTCTCTCTGGCCAGTTTGCCCATCTCTCTGAAGAATTTTCTGTGGCTAAAAACCACCTTAGGAGGCTTGAAGATGAACAGGATCAGTTTGCAGGAGCAATACCATATGGACACAGCACTCTCCAGACTTCTTCCAAATTATGGTGCCAAGAAGGGGGAAAGGCCAGGTGAAGACTTGAGGAAGTTATTGGCACGTACTTTGGAGAAAAAGGCACAAAAGGAAGCTGAGAAGGAAATCCTATCTGAAGCCTTGAAGGAAGTCGATGCTACTGAGAAACTGAAGTTCAGTGAGGTGGAGAAGCCTATCTACACTCAGGTTTCTGAGGAAACCATGCTTGATGTTGCAAGAGAGAAACTGAGTGGTAGAGCTATGGTTGGAACAAGCCAGGCTGCTGCTGAATTGCCTATGAAGAGGAAAGCCTTGGGCATTATTGAACCTGAGAGTAAGCGTGCTAAGGCTTCTAAGCCAGTCCAAAGGAAGCTGATTGAAGATTTAGAAGAGTCTGAAGGTCAGGATCAGAGAAAAGTCTTCAATACAAGGAATGCTCTGAAGACACTCTAGATAGAACAAGCAAAGAAAATTGCTGCTTCGGTCTCAGGCTTGCCTGTGATCAGGAAGAAATTAGAAGAAGAGCAGAAGCAAAGGAGTGGATTCAAAAAGTTTGCGAGCAAGAGGAAAGGGATATCAAGAGCATTGAAATGGCCCCACGTTGATAAATGGATGCCTATCAAATTCAACGATAGCTGGGAAGAGGTCAAGAGAACCTTCTGGTTCTATTATGATGTGCTCAGGGAATGGAGAGGGGAAAGCTCAGATCAAAATAAAGCGTTCATTGAATATCTCCTAACCTTCTATCCTAAATATCTCCAAAGCTGGATGAACCTTGCGGATGAAGGAAAGGTGCAGATAGTAGCCCCCGGTCCATATACCTACCCTCCTCCAAGACTTGATAGTGGCCTGGTGAATGAAAAAGCCATTATTCAAGAAATTGCTCAATATGCTGCTCAGTTGGGTTTGACAGGAAACAGTCCGGATATCATTAAGGAAAGAGATGCCCTGAAGAAGAGATATTTCGGAATGTTCAACCTGGAAGTGCCCGCTGATGAAATTGAAGAAGATGCAAACTAAAGAGCAGAAGACTGAAGAGCCAAATCTAAAGACTGAAGACTTACCTTAAGACTCTTGTAATTTTTCTATCTTTTTGTCTTTTATTTTTGCTGTTGATAAACTCATTGTAATCTGTAAACTCAAAATCATCATCAATGAAGATAAACATTTTCGCTCAAAAGATAATATCTCATTATCTTATTTACATGTCTTTTACATTTGATATGCCTGAATGAATGTCTCTGAATTAATTGTTTGAATATGGGAAAATTGATTAAGAAATTAAGTATTTGGTGATGAATCCTTTGAGAGATTCATTACTGAAGAAATTGATGGAAGATTCCCTGTATGAAAATTGTTGGGAGACTCATTATTTAAAGGGAAGAATTGTTGAAAATAAAACCAATCTTGTAATAGGATAAACTGAAACCTGAGCTTAGGTTAAATGTTTGTAACAAGATAGGTTTTGGCATCATCAAAAAGGGGGAAATTGTTGGGAGATGAATTTAATAATGATATGATTTTGATTAGATCCCAAAACCCCTAAGTATGACATGTTCAGAATAATCTTGATAGTTGAGTCAGGATTCAGTTTTAGAGTATTCAGGATGATATCTGCAAAATGTATAGTCAGCAGATATAGATCAGGTTAGGATCTGAAGATTCTGAAGACTCGGTAAAGTTTCTGAGGAAACTGAAGTTTCAAAAGATGAAATCGAAGTTTCAAGTTTCAAGATGAAATGAAATCAAGTTTCAAAAGAGAAATCGAGAATCAAGACTCAAAGGAGAGAAATCGAGAATCAAGACTCAAAGGAGAAATCGAGAATCAAGACTCAAGATGAAATCGAGATATCAAGACTCAAGATGAAATCGAGGAATCAAGACTCAAAGATGAAGAATCGAGATATCACCAAGATACATGTAAAGACTCAAGACTCAAGACCCTCAAGACTCGTAAGACTCAAGACGCCAAGATGTAAGATCAAGAATCAAGATCAAGAATATCAAGGCACAATAATTACTGAAGACTCAGTAATGTACTGAATGCTCAGTATAAACCTGAATGTTCCGAGGCACTGAAAATATCTATCTAAAGGATGCAATACTGATAATATCGTGATTCCTTAGAAAATTAGATATTGCCCAAGACATTCAAATGCAGACAAAGGGAACTAAGACAAAGTGTTGTTAAGGTTATATCACTCAGAGATTGTAACCAAAAGAGCCGTTGAAGGTGTCTACCTTTAACTGGAGACAAAAGTCAAAAAGAGGAAGACAAACTTTGTACCATCATCGACATCGGCGGTGATGTGTCGAAAAAAAGATGTCAGATGTACGAAGTTCCAGACTGCAAAAAGTGAAGACCGGCTACATGAAAGGTTATTGCCTAAAACGTGTTAGGGAGTCTCAAACCCTAAATATAGCCGTTCCTCACACACCATAAGAGGAAACTCACGGAGCTATCTCTCCAACGGATAGTTTTTCAAGAGTGACCTTGTTGAATGCCTATAAATACTTGTGACCCTCTACATTGTAAGGTTACGGGAAATTTGTAAGCAACTCAAGAGCTCAAACTTATTATCGCAAGTTGAAGCACTCGAAAAAAAAAACCAAGAATTTCCCAAGTGCTTTATTTCGAAGAGAGCTCACTATACTAAGCCTAGCTTGATATAGATATATCCAAAGCTTAGTCGAGATATCCTAGCCTTTGCATGGTACTTCATTGTAAAGGATATCTCGTCCTAGTTGGAAACCAACCAAGAAACCCCAAACCCTTGAGAAGGTAGTTTGAGTGTGATTGTTGGTGAGAAGAGTTGTAAAGAGTTAGTAAACTACGCGGAGTAGTCAGAAAGCTCTAGAGGTGAAGTTAGTAAGCTACAGAGGTAGTCTGGAAGCTTGTTTGTGTTTGAGTAAGTAAACTACGGAGGTAGTCAGAAAGCTCCAGGTCGGGTTGAGTAAGTAAACTACGTGGAGTAGACAGAAAGCTCAGGGCCGAGTTGAGTAAGTAAACTACGCGAGGTAGTCAGAAAGCTCAGGAGGTGATTAGTGAATTTCTCTGAGGATCAGAGAGAGTGGACGTAGGAGCTTGAGTCTCTGAACCACTATAAATTGCTGTGTTGTTTATTGCTTTCCTTATCTGTGCTTAACTGTTGCATTGACTTGAATTTGAAAGCATACTTTTCACTGATATTCAGTTGGAATCAATCCACTGAAGTTGCATAACTGAATCACAGCCTAATCACTATTCCATTCGAAGGAAGGTTTTCAGCAAAGCTTTAAAACGAGTATAAACTAAGGGCCAACCATTCCGCACATCTGAGTAGCTAGAACAGATAGTTACCAAACTGAACTTACTCCTCTGAGGGTTCAGTAAGTTAGTTATCTGATCCAAGCAACTCAGGATCTCTGAAACTCAGGACTCAGTTGGGATTATCTGAGGTTTCTGAAAGCAGCTCAGGATCACTGTCTCAGTAGACTTTGACTCAGAGCAATTTGTGCTTCTCAGGACCAAATCAACAGGACAACCTGACCCAAGCTGACCTCAGTAAGAAAAAGTTTTAAAAACAGTGAACACGTGTATTCCTCCCCCATACACGTGTAAGACTCGTTTGCACCGGGACCAACAACCTTCTTTGCAATAGAGGCATAGGCCTCAAATCTTTTCACTGCTGCCTCAAAACTGGAATCAGCTTGCATTAAGGATTTATAAGCCTCCTCGAAAAGTAATCTAACATCAGACAGCATAGAGACTTCCAGGCCATGTTTTTGCTAGCAACAGCTCCACCCTTTACTTTTCAGACGAAGCAACTTCATAATGCATCTCCACCAGTTTTGCAGCCGTCAGATTCCTCTCAGATTTCAACAATCTTCTGAGTTCTTTCCTCCATCTGATTCAGTAGTGCGTTGGCGAGAGTGTTGAACTGAGCCTCCACTGATGCCTTAACCCCATCCAGAATAGTTATCGAAACATGGTCTTGGTCTCAGGTGGAATCACGACCACTGGTGTGGATGTTTGCACCTCATCAGCTAGGGTCTCATCCGGTTCACCCTCAGCTGACTCATCAGCAGCATCGTCATATACTTCATCAGGTTCAGGAAAGCCCATCTTCTTGTTAACCAACCAGGCAACATCACCATCAGATGTCAGTTCTGCTGCACTGGTGACGCCGGCCAAATGTTTCATTTTCAGTTCCATGGCCACAAACTCATCATTCCCCATGGCCTCCAGCACTATCAGGAAATCTTCAATGTCTTGCATTCTGATATCCCTCCAGAATATAATATCAACAACCTGTTGACGAACACCGGGATGGTCAACCAGGTCAGGATAGTTGGAGTTCAGATAATTGCTCACCCTTTACCTCAAAAATCGGATTACTGACTTTTATGGCTCAGGGGATTCGAACACTTTCCTGCTGTTAAAGGGATTGTTAGCCACAGATACAAATGAGGCCTTTTGCCTGGCAGTCTGGATATCGGGGGTGGCTTCCCTGTAAGGTTCAGGTTGAGGTGATTGGACAGGCTCAAGTTGAGCAGGTGTGATTTGGATAGGGGGTTGTCTGGGAGGTGATGGTAAGGGTGTAGAAGGATGAGATGACGGAGGGGTAGGTGATCTGGGATAGTGAATAGATTCATGACCTTTGAAGAGGGAGCTCAGATGTGCCAAGTCAGATGGTTCAGACTCGTCCTGAGCTTCTTCAAGAATTTCTCCCGCAGCTCCACCAACCTCTATCTGACCAGGTTCCTCTAGCACTATCAGCTCGCGACCCGTACTGACCGTGTGTTCAGAACTCACAGCGGTCTCCTCACCAGCCAGCTCAAACTGCTGATCCCCACCAGACTCCAAAATTTCAATGTCGCTGTCTTCGTCTCGCAGACCCCCAAAAGGCATTCCATCCTTCTTCGACAACATTGTGGTGAGCTTTTTCTGACGCTTCTCACCCACAATGTCAGAAGCTCACGCTGGTTTGCTCGCCACCTGTTTTCTTTTGGGAGCCCTTGTATTGGGTTGGGCTCATGCCTCTGACTGCATAGATGAGGCCAACTTAGATTTTGGCACATATGGGGCTGGATCATCATCACGCTGCCCAGACAGCTCTTCATCCTTGTTCAGCAACGCCTTGAACTTTTCCAGATATGGCTTCCACCTAATGTCTGACCAAGGGTAGTTGGGGATCTTATCAGCAAGGATTATGGATACCTTGTGAATGTTGCAGATGTTCTTGGTCAGCACCACCTGATTCTGCTCATTTACAACGAACTTAGCAGATTCCTGCAGCAACCGATGCTTGAATAACCCCATCCAATTCATGTCTGGGGCCTTCTCAATAATCGCTGTCATCACATGCTGTTTCTGCTGGGTGAGAGCATCGGGGCTGAAAGCAATCCCCAGAATTACTTTTGAAACAATTTCAAAAAGTAATCTGTATTTTCTCCTCAAGTAGGGAACCTTCACATTTGTGATATTGGCGATGTTCCCTGGCCTCAATAACACTTTCTGCAGATATTCCTTATCTGACATCCCTACAGTGAACTCATCTGGGTAGTTCCTGCCCATTGGAAGTCCAAATATCCTTCCAAGATCATCGTTGGTGACATCGATCCTATTACCGCCGACGAATGAGTACAGCTCCTTGTTGTCTGTCTCCTTCAACTTCCTCTAAAATTCCAGTGACTCAATAATGCACACACTATTCAAATGGCGATAACAAAACTATTCGAGTCCACATGCTCCCAGACATTCCAATATCTCTTTAGATTTAGGGTCATTGGTGTTGTGGAACATTACATACTTTTCATCGATCACATTTTTTATCATAGATGCATAATCACAACTTTCCACATGCACTATAGATGTTGCCATTTGTATGTATCTGAAAAACATAAAAATATACACACTAAGTTAGGTTTTTCATATCCTTTTTAAGTGTTGAAACGTGCAACGTGCTTCATATGGTGTGTTGAATATGCATAAATGAAATTTCTAAAATATGCATTTGTGCAGAGATTAAACATGAACATGATGTGAGCATATGCATAAAGCTACCATAAACATATGTAATCATAAGCTAGATTTGATATAGCACATATAAAGTACGCAAATTACCAGAGAAGCGATTTGAAGATTTTGAATAGAAGGGTTAATCGCTTTGAATATTTTGAGTCTTATAAAATTTCTGGAAGCAATTTGCAGTGTAAGAGGTTGTAATGTGAAATGTTTTAGATAAGTGATATTAGGGTTTTAAATAGGTGGGAGGAAAAACATTTTAGCACAAAAAATTTGAAGACACTTGAGTGTCCTTGACTTTAATCTGACAGTTAAGATCAAGTGGTTGAAAAGTAATATCATCGTGCGGTCAGGGATTTAAACCGGTAGACTTTTGGACTTAAAAGTTCGCAATAAATGCATTTAACATAAAAATCCCGCTTCCGCATTAAATGTTTGCAGTCATGACGTGATAAAGGAATGGGAGCAGTAATCGCTAACATAGATTGAAATTAGCATATATAAAGAGAAATCAGAAAACATATCTGACTGACTGATATTGTAATCAGTCAGTTAACACTTTGATCTGATCTGGTTGTCCTGATTACTCTTGACCTTACTGATGGTACCCTAATCCTTAGTATTTCCCTACAATGTCCCACTTATCTGATCATGTTTCTTCTGGATCAGGTTCCTTCTGATCCAATCTGATCAGTTGAAGTTCCCCCTACAACTGTTATCCCTTTTCTGATCTGTCCCCGACTGATCTTTCTGATAAGTTGAGATAACATTACTCAACTGATCCTCCTTACCTGGTCAGTCTCTTAACCAACTGGTCCTGGAGACCAGTCCACCAAACATTTTTGATGCACTTTCTCCTAAGTCTAGAAGTCCAAGCTCATTATATAGTTCTCTGAATCTGACTTCAGCTAGTGGCTTGGTTAAAATATCAGCTCTCTACTTATCAGTATGGATCTTTTCCATTCTGATGTTCCTCTTTTCCACATGATCTCTTATAAAATGATGTCTGACATCCACATGCTTGCATCTTGTATGTATCTTCGATTCTCGAAAGTGATTGCATAAAGACTATTATCATCATGCGAATATGGGCACATTCATAGCTACAATGTTATAATCCTCACCGCCGATTAAGCCGGAGCAGCTTGGGAACAAAAACTTCTGCGGCCATATATATTCGCTCAAAGTAGTAGATGTGGCAACAGATGTCTGCTTCTTTGAAAACCAAGAGATCAGTTTTCTTCCTAAGAACTGACATGTACCTGAGGTTGATTTTCTGTCGATTCTGAAACCTCCATAATCAGAATCAGAATACCCTCTAAACTCTAGATTATCATCTGATGGGTAGAATAAACCAAGATTTACTGTCCCCTTCAGATACTTAAGAATCCGCTTTAGTTTGGTGTCTTTGGCAAATCGGTATAGTAAAAGATTAATGAGGGCCCTATATTCGCACGATTAGTTTTTCGACCAAAAGATCCATCTTGAATCGGTCATCATAGGCGCTTCCTTATATTCGAATTCCAAACTTGGCCAATAAAGGGCCCTTATTCTTTCTCGATGAATATTCGACCATTTTGCTTAACTTGAAGACCCATAAAGTAATTAATCTTACCCATCATGGACATTTCAAATTTCTCTTGCATCAGTTTGCTGAATCTTTCACATAGGCTCTTGTTGGGAGAATAAATGATATCGTGAACCATCAGGATATCTTCACCATCTTCTATTCTGAATAAGGTTCTATCTATTACTACTTTAGTGAATCCACTATCTATCAAGAACTAAGATAGTGTATCATACCAAGCTCGAGGAGCTTGTTTCAGGCCATAAAGAGCTTTTCTTAAACGGTACACATGGTTGCCTTTTTCAAAGCCAGGAGGTTGTTCAACATAAACTTCCTCAGCTAGTACCCCGTTTAAGAAAAGCTCTTTACATCCATCTGATACACAATGAACCCTCTGTGGGCAGCATATGCCAAAAATAGCCGAATGGCTTCCAGGCGAGGGACTGGTGCAAAGGTCTCATCATAATCAATTCCTTCTGATTGTGAATACCCCTTAGCAACAAGTCTTGCCTTATTTCTGGTTATGACATTGTTCTCATCTCTCTTGTTCTTGAATACCCACTTGGTGCCTATCACATCTTGATGAGTTGGTATGTCCACCAGTTTCCACACTTGATTCCTCTCAAAATGCTCTAACTCTTCTTGCATGGCTAGAATCCAGCTAGCATCTTGTAGAGCTTCTTCTGTAGTGGTTGGTTCCTTCAAAGACAGATAACAACAATACATGGCACTTTCACCAACCTGGTGTCTAGTTTGGACTCGGGCATTCGGATTGCCAATTATCAGATCAGTCGGATGGTCACTTAACCAAGTCCTTCTTTTCTGATGTATATCAGTTTTGATATTATCATCTTCATCTGATATTGAGTTACTAGTGATTGGGAGTGGTGCAGTTATAGGATCCACTTGACATGGACAAGTCTCAACTGATGTTGGAATCATCATATGCTGATGTCTGTCCATAGGAACATCAGGTGTTCCTTCTGAACCAGATGGTTCAGTTGATATTGTCTCAGCTGTACCATCTTCTTCATTGATAGTTGTACGTACCTTTGGGTTTGATTGACCTGGTGAATCAGTAAGATCAAGTTTTGGAACATACACTGTTATGTGATCTAATCCCTTACCTTTGATACTTAACTGATCCATTTTCTGTGCATCAGGTACCGGTTGATCTGGTACTGCTTGTTCTGAGGTAGATTTCTCATGTTTAGAAGATGTCTCATCAAAGACCACATGAGGTGTTTCTTCCACAACTAGGGTTCGCTTGTTGAACACCCTGAAAGCCTTGCTGGTTGAGGAATATCCTAAGAATATACCCTCATCTGACTTGGCTTCAAAGGTTTTCAACTGACTCTTCCCATTGTTGTGTATGAAACACTTGCACCCAAAAACATGGAAGTAAAAACACGAGGTTTTCTACCCTTCCACAGTTCATAAGGTGTTTTGAATTGAATCTTAGTCAGAGAACATTTGTTCTGAGTGTGGCATGCTGTGTTGATAGCTTCTGCCCAGAAACGGTTTGGAGTTGCATGTTCAGCTAGCATAGTGCTAGCAGCTTCTTTGAGTGTTCTGTTCCTCCGTTCTGCTACTCCATTCTGTTGTGGTGTTCTTGCAGCTGATGTTCCATGATGTATTCCAAACTTAGTGCAAAAGTCAGTAATAAAGGAGTTTAGAAATTCTGTAACTTTATCGGATCTAATTTTTACAATACTGACACCCTTCTCATTTTGCAATTTCTTGAGCAGCTCGGGTATCTTTGTTGTAGTCTCATTCTTCTTATACAAGAATACAACCCAGATAAACTTGGAATAATCATCCACGATTACCAAAGTATATTTGCGTCCATTGAGACTAAGTGGTGTAATTGGTCCAAACAGATCCATATGGAGCAGTTGCAGTACTCTGCTGGATGTTGGTCCTGAGATCCCCTTGAATGAGGCTTTAACCTGTTTTCCCTTATGACATGCGACACATGTCTGATCCTTAGAGAATACCTCAATTGGGAGACCCTCAACCAGGGACATCCTTGCTATCTTGTTAAGTGTTTTAAATTTCAGATGGCTCATTCTCTTGTGCCAGAGTCAACTGTTGCTTTTGGAACTCTTAACAATCAGACATGCATTTCTTGGACAATTGTTCCAATCTGCAGTGTAGATCGTTCCCTTCCTTGAACTACTTAACAAAATCTATTGAGTAGCTCGATTCTTTATAGTGCACTGATCAGTCGAGAACTCAATGTTGAATCCGTGTCGCAGAATTGTGAAACCGATAACAGGTTATGCTTCAATCCATCGACATACGAGACTCCAGTAACCTGTACATCATCATTCTCTAAGGTTCTGAATCCTCTGGTAAAACCAAAGTTATCATCACCAAAGAGTACACGTGGGCCTTCTTGTTCTGTGTATGAGCTGAGGAGATGTTTGTTTCCAGTCATGTGCCTTGAGCATCCACTATCGATGTACCAGATAGTTGCTTGTACACCTCCTTTATTGGCTAAACCCACGCGAACCTGCAATCAGATTAAGTTTTAGGTACCCCAGTAGGATTGGGTCCTGAGGGGTTAGAGTTACCTTTAGGGATCTAAACAAACAAGGCACTTCTATGGTAATCATTAAGATCAGAAGGCCTGATTTAACTCACATAAACATCTACATAATCATACATCTCTTCATGTGCATTCTGATCAGTATGATTATGGGTGTGAACCTTGGATGAATCAGAAGACTTGGGGTTTTTCTGACAGGTTTGTCTTCTTTTAATCCAGTGTGGTTCAGGTGCAGATGTCCTGGATTTCTGGTTGAAAGGGTAGGTACAATTGCTACCATCAAAAGATTCATATCTCTTTTGCACAAATGGTTTCTGCAGTTTACCCTTAACTTGGTTATTAGGCAGCTTGACCTGATTAGGTTTCAGATCAGATTTCCCCTTGAGAGGTTGTCTTTTCTGATTCCTAATCTGCTGATCAGGTTGAGGTTTCTTCAGAAGAACAAAGTTCTTCTGCAGATTCCTCGGCTGATGTTTGATCCGTTGAGGTCCATTTATGTTCCCATTCTGATCAGACACTTGCCTTACCTGTTCAGTAGGTCTGTTTCCCTTCTTAGATACAGATTTAGCTTTATGTGTATCTTTTCCAGAAACCTTCCTAAATTCACTTTTGGGTTGTGAACTAGGTTGGACATATGAGGATCCAGAAGGGCTATCATACCCAATACCCTTCTTATCAGTTGGCTTTCGAAAGTATCTTGTTATTTCATCAATAATTTTTGGAGGCTTTTCCAAAAATTTCTACTTTCTTTCGCAAATTGTCCTCACTTTGTTTTAGACTCTCATGCAGTCGGAAGAGTTCATCAAACTTAGCTTGGAGGATTTTGAGATCATCAACTTGCTGTTTGTTAATAGCTAGTTGTTCCTTAACCAGTTTACCCTGATCAGTAGAGCTGACTCTCAGAAACTCCAGTTCTGTAGTCATCTTCTGAACAGTTTCAGCTGATTTTAGTTTAGCAGCTTTGCTTGCAGCATTATTCTTGACAAGCTGAATGTTCTCTGCCCTCAGCTTATCGTTCTCAGCTTCCACTATAGTATAAGTGTCTACTGCATTAGAGAGATCATCAAGCAATTGCTCATTTTAGAGCTGCAGGTCAACCTCTAAAGCAAGTGTGCTCAGCACAACTGGTGTGGAAACAGAAAACACAGAAGGTTTAGAGGATACCTCAGAATTATCAACATCCTTAGCCATGAGGCAGATGTCATCATCGGATGAGAACATCAGATCATCGATGTCGTTGAAATCATCAGCATTGCTCATCAAGCAGAAGTCTTCTACAGACGAGTAACCAGAATCCTTTGAAGGCAGATAAGAATCATCAATTCCAGATGTATCAGCAACCATGGCTTTTCTGTCTCTGTATCGTTGCTCTCTTCTGTTTCGCTTGTCTTCTCTTTCTTTCGGAGTCAGTTCAGGGCAGTTTGCACTGTAGTGACCTGGTTTCTGACAGTTGAAACACGCTCCACGTTCCATGGAACTTCTTCTGCCAGGTGAGTCATTCCTTCTGTAGAATCTATCAGGTGACTTTACTGTTTGCCTGTGATCAGAATTCCTCCTTTGTGATTTGTTGTTTCTTCTATCGTTAGATCGATCATCTCTTTTCTTATCCTCTCTGCGATCCTCCCTATGATCATCTCTTCTATCATCAGATCTATTCCTTTCTTGTGATCTGTCAGTTGGCCTCCTATCTCTTCCTCTGCTGTTCTGATAGTCTCTGTAGAATTTTCGATATTTTCCCAGTTGAATGCTGGATCTTTCAAGTTTTCTAGTCAGCAAAGCAATCTATTCTGTCTGACTTATGATATTCCCAACAGGTTCAGTAGACTTTGAGCTGCTGCTAGCTGCTTTGAATGTAATTTCTTTTGATGTGGCAGGTGTGACTTCGGCAGACGACTTAACATCTTCTTCTTGCCCTGTTTCAATCAGATCACACTCATGGGCTTTAAGGCTCAGAAACAGGTTGCTTGGCTTCATCTTCGTAATATCTTGACAATCCTTTATCCCAGTAACTTTCATATCCCATTTCTTTGTCAGAGATCTTAAGATCTTGTAGTTAGTGTCTTTGTCTGACATTTCTCGTCCCAGTTCCCGTAGCTTGTTGACAGACATGGTGATTCTTCCATCGAGCTGATTTGTGGTTTCACTTGGCAGCATCTTGAGTTTCTCAAACTTACCAGTTCGGCTTGCAATCTGCTGTCTTTGATCAAATCATTTCCTTCGCACATCTCAGCAAGTGTATCCCATATCTATTTGGCTGTCTTGAGATACTTGATCTTTTCTCTAGTTATCTTGTCCATCGTCTTCATAATGATATGTCTGGCCATAGTATCCAGATTGGACAATTTTCTTACCTCAGCATCCATCAGAGAAGGACTCTTTCTGATTCTGGCTCCAACTGGAAATTCTGGATCACCTCCTTCAGCTGGATTGTTGTAGTAGATGATGATAGGTCCTTGTTCAAGAACTTCCATCATTCGGCTGCTTATAGCTCCCAGATGGTTGCTCATGAGTATGGTCCAGTCTGCATACTCATCAATAGAAAACTTAGGCAGATCATGATACATACTAGAGGTATTATCCATGTTGGGATTATACTGGAAAGTATGCTTTTACTTTGTATAATTATTTATTGAAATAAATTGTTTATCACTGATGCTTTAAATATCATCGAATGTTACATATATTTACTGCATAACTGTTCAATAAATAGTACGTGTTACATTGTAGTTAATTTAGTGATACCAGATCACAGAAGATTAAATTTACAGTTCCTTGTAACCAAAAGTACACCATTCACGACCTAGATGGAAATGTACAATCCATCGTGAAAGAATGAAGTGTAAGGCTCAGATTGGTTTGTCTTGACCAAGAGATTACACTAGTGCATGTCTAGTGCACTGAAGAGGACCTACAGGAGGACAAATTCTTCAGAACTGAACTAGGAAGAATTAGACCTCAGTGGTTCGTTATTTCTTAATCTTCGTCCCTTAAATAGGATTGCGTGTGGTTAGTAACTATTGCTTTGACTTATTACGGGTAGAGAATCAACGAGATTCAATACTTTATTGGTCACATGCTATTGCTAAGATTTAATACGGAGAATCGTGTGCAAGTACGCTTGTTCGATTTGCCCCCTTGGGAGGTTCATAAGTTTTATCATACCAAATCTTTCAAGTGGAACTAGTTTCCGATAGGGATAATAATGTTGAACCGTTCCTTTACCAAGGATAAAAGATATTAATTAATGGAAAGCTATTTCAGTGGCTTGAATTAATTAATGGGCTAGATAATCTTAAACACGGGAAATAATAACCGGGAGCCATATTAACTATAATATGGGTTAAGATGGATAGTGCAATATTAATTATGTAGTGGGATTAATTAATATTTATGGGCTTGAATAATATTGTGGCTCAATATTGATAATTCAAGATCCATTGGAAGGTCCAATCTTAATTCTCCTAAAGGCCCCTCAAGTAGTCCAACATAAAGTCCAATAACTGAAAAAGGTGTTTAAAAATAAAATAATTTTTTGTTGCTATTTTTCCTAAAAATTCGAAAATAATAAATAATAGAGGGAGAAATATTTTCTTTGAATTTTGTTATGGAATGAAGATAAGTATTTTTGGAATACAAGATTATCTCATTAAATTCAAGAAATCTCCCACTTGTTTATTTATTTGTAATTTTCGAAAATTTTGAAATAAAAAGGGAAAGAAAGATTTTCTTGATTTTCTTGAAAAGATATTATGGAAGATATGTATTTCTTGGAATACAAGTATATCTCATAAATTCAAGAAGATCCAAATCTTGGTTTATTTTTCCTTTTTTTTTTTGAAATACACCATAACAAGAGAAGGTGGGATTTTTATGGAATATTTTAATTATGGGGAAAAGAATATATGAGATATATTCAAGATTTCTTGGAGATCAAGAAAAAAAAAATTCCTCCCCATTCCATGTGGAAAAATCGGCCACCACCCTCTATAAATAGGGGATGAATGTTTCATTCCCAAGTACAATTCCATGTGCTGAAAAAATTAGAAAATCCACAAAGGTGGTGCAATAAATTTTTATTTTCCCTTTTGTTAATTGTTCGCGAGCTTCCTTTCACCGGATTGACGAGCAAGGACTAGGGAATACTTGGGAAGGCTTTTTGGTGTGTTTTTACCAACGAGAACATTGCCACTCCAAGAGGTTAGTTCACGTAAACTCGTAGTAATTCCGCATTCGTAGGTTTTATGTGAACTGTTTATATGCATGATTTGTTGTTGAATTATTATTTGAATTAATATAGGATTAATTCATGCTAGTAATAATTGTTAGAATTAAATTTGTATTTAAATATTCATCCCGAATAGATCTGGGCAATTAATTCCCCAACAACTGGTATAAGAGCCTCGGTTTCGGGCTCTGAATTTTAAATTGTAATTTAGTTCGTTTTCATTAAATTTGAAATTGGATAATAGAATTGCTAGATCTTTTTTGCAGGTATCCAATTGTCATGGAATTTAATGTGTTTATTTATGCATGCATATAAATTGTGTTTTTTTTAAATTCGATTCGTTCGAATTCGTTTTGCCTCGTGAGAAAATTCACGAGTATATTAGAATTTGTTTGATTTGATCAATGTAATAGATTAGTCTAGATCTAAGTTTATTTATTTTTGTAAATAAATTGTAAATCCTGGATCTAAACTAGAGAGGCATGGAGACGTAAGAATTAAAAGAAGGGATCCGGAATCGGGGGAGAAAGTTTGCAGACGCGCAAAAATCCTGCCAAGGAGGCAGGCACGCGCTACGCCAGAAGCCGGTGGGCGGCACGGGCGGGCGGGGCTATCGCCGAAGCGCGATCAGCCAGTGGCGGGCGCTGGCGACGACGGGCAGAGGATGCTGCTGGCACGCGCGACGCCGCTAAGGAGCTGCTGGCACGCGGGCGACGCCGCAGAGGGCGCTGTGGGCGACGCAGACGCGGCGGTGGTAAGCGGGCGGGCGATGGTGTTAAAGCGGATAGGGCGGCGACGACGAATCGACACGGCCGGGGAGTGCTAAAGGGCACTCCAACCCTCGAGCTGGTCAATGACGTGGCTTGACAATGCATTTTTTTTAAGATAGTCAAGTGGGAGCTTTTCGAGACGAACGATGAAGGCTATGAAGACGATTTCTCAAGATCAAGACATGACAAAAATTAACCATGACAATTGGATAAATGTGCCCAATATGTTTAATTTTTTGTCTTGATATTTGTGCATTATTTTATGCTTATTTAAATTCTGTTTAAATTTGTGATGCATGAGAAAATGTTTTGAAAAATCTCACTTTCGAAAATTACTAAGTATGCTTAAACAATTAATTGACAATTTTATTTCGGATAATAAAATTGAATTAATTTTGACCTCCATGATTTATTTATTTGTGAATTCTTTTGGAGAAATTCCCCCTGTTGGGAAATCTGTGTTTTAGTTTTGATGGAAGTTCCAAAACAGGTTGTAATAGGACCAGTCAGACCTGTTAGCTGACTGATGACTTAGAATCAGATTAAGATGACCAACTGAAATGTATAGATAGCTGATGTAAAAGATAGGTCACATATTGAGGGGGAACTCAATATGTATAGGTCAGGTCGAAGTATCAGATGACCCAGATAAGGTCAGATGATCAGAAGACTAAGAACAAATCAGAAGACAAGAAGTCAGATGATCAGGTGAAGACAAAAGACACTGAAGACTCAGATGAACCTGAAGACTCAGATGAACCTGAAGACTCAGATAAACCTGAAGACTCAGATAAGCCTGAAGACTCAGATGAACCTGAAGACTCAGTATGACTGAAGACACTGAGGCTCAGAGTCACCTAGAGATCAGAAGACTACCAGAAGACCTATATCAGTCGAGTCTGCAAATTGTGCTAAGACAATCTGCATCAGAAGACTCTACAAGGTACACCTGGCGTCAACCAAAATGGTACACCAGACAAGACGAATATTCTACAAAAGGAATATCAATCGTCTAACGGACAAATAACTGAAGTGCCGCCTCGCGAAACCAAAGAGAAAGCGACACGTGCACAAAAAGAGCTGACAATATCCTTTTTCGACGCTGCGGACATAAATGGTGCTAATCATGCCTACGGCCACGCCGATATTCGGAGCACGTCACAATCATATCCTACAACCTACCTAATATAGCATGAAATTCAAATTGCTCTCCAACGGCTCTTTGATTTCGAGGTCTATAAAATGGGATTGCTCTTCAAAATTGAAGAACACACCGGATCGAGCGGACTGAAAAAGAAGCAAAAACTATAGCAAAATCTCTGCTCGAAGAACACCATATTTGAAGATTATTCTTAGAGTGTTCATCCCATAGTTCTTAGCAAGAAATCCTATCCACTAGCATTTGGCTACCTAGACACCAGGATAGATTTCCAGTTGGAACCCTCAAACATTCTTTACCCAAACTCGAAGTTAGGTTATGTTTGTTACCGCAAGATTTCAGACTAGGGATTCTAGTTTCTGATTTCTGGTTTGGTTGAGTGTGAACTCGATAAACATCTATTGAGTGTTGGACTAACACATAAAACTAAGCCCAGTCGATTAAGGTTCCCCTGTGTTAAGGGAAGAGTGGACGTAAGATGGGTTTCGTCTGAACCACTATAAAATCTTGTGTGCATTTACCTGCTTTTTATTGCTTTACACTATTCACACAACTGAGCTTAAAATTGCATACATATTCTAAGTTAACATCAGTCTGCACCAAGCAACTGATCTGATCAGGTTGACACCTTAGTCAGCCGATTGAAAACTAACTTAAGAATCTGAATTGATAAAACTGGTTTTTCACACGGGTATTTACAAGCTTCCGCACTCTCAGTTAAACTGACAGATATCAAACTGATCTGCCCTCAGGCACTCAGTAGGATTGAACATTAGTCCAAACTGACTCACTAGCACTCTGATCAGGCAATCTGCAAATCACACCTGATCTGCACGAAAAGTTTTCAGAAGTCTATTCACCCCTCCCCTCTAGACTTCTGCCCTCACAAAACCCGTTCGGGACCTACAAGTGGTATCAGAGCAGTGGTTCTACAGACCACTGGCTTTGAGTATCATCGATTCTTGAGGAAGAATCTTTGTGGTCATTTGAACAGATCTTGAAAAACAGTTTTCAAAACTCATTCGTTTTCAAAATCACATTCTGCATGTATAATACCTCTGGTATGTATCATGATTTGCCTAAGTTTTCAATTGATGAGTATGCAGATTGGACTATATATATGTGCAATCATCTGGGATCGATAAGCGGCAGAATGATGGAAGTCATTGAATGAGGACCCATCATCATATATCACGACAACCCAGTGGTTGGAGGAGATCCAGATCATGCACCTGGAAGTTTTGTACGAAAAAGTCCAGCCCTGATGGATGCAGAAGAAAGAAAGATGTATACTCTAGATACAATCACCAGGCATATAATCATGAAGACGGTGGATAAAGTCACCAAGGAAAAATAAAGTATCTCAAAACAACAAACAAATGTGGGATACTCTTGCTGAGATGTGCAAAGGAAATAATCAGATCAAAGACAACCGACTACAAGCTGAACTGGTGAAGTTCGAAAAGCTCAAGATGTTGCCCAACAGAACCAACAACGAGCTCGATGGGAGGATCACCATGTCAGTAAACAACTACGAGAACTTGGGCGAGAGATGTTAGACAAGGACATCAATTATAAAATATTGAGATCTCTCACCAAGAAGTGGGACATGAAAGTCACGGTAATCAAGAATTGCCAAGACATAGCCAAGATGAAGCCAAGTAGCTTGTTCCTAAGCCTTAAACCTCATGAGTTCGATTTAATCGAAAGAGGGCAAGCAGATGAAGACGAGACGCCTACTGAAGCCTCAACCTCCACATCTAAATCAGTTGCATTCAAAGCAACCAGCAACAGATCAAAGGCCACTGAACCTGTCGAAAACATAATGAGTCAAGCAGAACAGATCGCTCTGCTTACCAGGAAACTTGAAAGATCGAATATTCAACTTGGTAAGTATCGCAGATTCTACAACGACTATCAAGACAACAAAAGAAACAGGAGGCCAACTGACAAATCACTAGGAAGGAACAGATCAGATGACCGAAGGGATCACAGAGATGATCGGTCAGACGAGAGAAGAGATAACAGATCTGACAGAAGGAGTTCAAACTACAAATCAGAAAGGAAAGTCACCTGACAGATCCTACAGACGTAGTGACTCACCTGGCAGAGGAAGATCCGTGGATCGTGGATCATGCTTCAACTGCAAAAAACCAGGTCACTACAGCTCCGACTGCCCAGATCTGACTCCCAGAGAAAGAGAAGAGAAGCGGAACAGAAGAGAGCAACGCTTCAGAGACAGAGAAGCCATGGTTGCTGACACATCAGGAATTGATGATTCCTATCTGCCTTCTGAGGATTCTGGCTACTCATCTGTAGAAGATTTCTGTCTGATAAGCAGTGCTATTGACTTCTTCGACCATGAAGATCTGATATTCTCTTCAGATGATGATGAACTCTGCCTGATGGCCAGGGAGGAAGACCAATCTGAGGTAACCTCTAAACCTTCTGCTTATTCAATTTCCACACCAGCTATTATTAGCACACCTGCTGGAGTGATTGACTTGCAGCTCTACTCTGAGCAATTGCTTGATGATCTCTCTGATGCAGTAGACACTTATACAATAGTGGAAGCTGAAAATGACAAGCTAAGGATCATAAATAATTAGCTTGTTAAAGAGAACGCTGTCAGTAAAGCAGCTGAACTGAAATCAGCTGAAACTGCTCAAAAGGTAACTGAGGAACTCAACGTTCTGAAGGTTAAATCTTCTGATCAGGAGAAGCAGATCAAAGATCAGCTAGCAATCAACAAACAGCAAGCTGATGATTTCAAAATCCTACAAGCTATATTTGATGAGCTATTCCGACTACATGAGAGTCTAAAATCTACTGAGGATAGTTTGCGCAAGAAAATAGAGGTTTTCACGAAGTCATCAAAAATTGTTCAAGATATGAACACCTATTTTTTAACGCCGACTAACAAGAAGGGAATTGAGTATGAGAACCCTTCTACATCCTCAAAAGCTCCATTTGGTTCACTTCAGAAGGGTGTAATCAAACGAGTCTCTGACAAAGATATACAAAAAGCTAAACATATATCTGATAAGGGAAAAAGACCTGCTGAGCAAGTAAGGCAAGTGCCTAATCAGAAAGGGAACAAAAATGGTCCCCAACTGATTAAGCATCAGCCGAGGAATCAACAGAAGAACCCAGTTCTTTTGAAGAAACCTCAACCTAATCAACAGATTACGTATCAGAAGAGACAACCTGTAAAAAGGAAATCTAATCTGAGACCCAATCAAGGTCAGCTGCCTAATAAGCAAGCAATAGGTAAACTGCAAAGACCATCTATGCCAAGAAGATATGAATCTTTTGATGGTAGCAGTCATACCTACCCTTATAACCAGAGACCTAGGGTTACTGCACCTGAGTCGCACTGGGTTAAAGGAAGATAAAATATAAAGAAAAATCCCAAGTCTTCTGAGTCACTCAAGGCTAGCACAAATAATCATACTAATCAGAAAGTATATAAAGAGAAGTATGATTATGTTGATGTGTATGGGAGACAAATCAGGCCTTCTAATCTATCTGATTACCATAGAAGTGCTTTGTTTGTGTGGATCCCTAAATCCACCTCTAACCCCTCAGGACCCAATTCCAAAGGGGTACCTAAAACCTGATTCGATTGCATGTTCGCGTGGGACTGGCCAACAAAGGAGGTGTACAAGCAACTATCTGGTACATCGATAGTGGATGCTCAAGGCAAATGACTGGAAGCAAACATCTCCTTAGCTCTTAAAAGAACAAGAAGGCCCACGTGTACTCTTCGGTGATGATAACTTTGGTTTTACCAAAGGATTCGGAACCTTAGAAAATGATGATGTACAAGTAACTGGAGTCTCGTATGTCGAAGGATTAAAGCACAATCTACTATCAGTATCACAATTCTGCGACAACGGATTCAGTGTTTAGTTCTCGAGTGATAAGTGTACGATTAGGAATCAAGCTACTCAACAAATCTTGCTAACGGGTTCAAGGAAAGACACGATCTACACAGCAGATTGCAACAGTTGTCCAAGGAATGCATGCTTAATTGTTAAGAGTTCCAAAAATAGCAGTTGGCTCTGGCACAAAAGAATGAGTCATCTGAACTTCAAGAATCTTAACAAGATAGCTAGGGTGCCTTTGGTTGAGGGACTTCCGAATGAGGTATTCTCAAAGGATCAGACATGTGCCGCATGTTAGAAGGGAAAACAAGTTAAAGCCTCATTTAAGGGAATACCTGGACTAGCATCCAGTAGAGTACTGCAACTGCTCCATATGGATCTATTCGGACCAGTTACACCAGTCAGTCTCAGTGGACACAAATATACTCTGGTAATCGTGGATGATTATTCCAAGTTTACCTGGGTTGTATTCTTATACAAGAAGAATGAGACAATGACAAAGATACCCGAGCTGCTCAAGAAACTACAAAACGAAAAGGGTGTCAGCATAGTAAAAATCAGATCAGATAAAGGTACAGAACTTCTGAATTCTTTTATTACTGATTTTTGCACTGAGTTTGGTATACAGCATGAGACGTCAGCTGCAAGAACGCCACAACAAGATGGAGTAGCAGAACGGAGAAACAGAACTCTCAAGGAAGCTGCTCGCACTATGGTAGCTGAACATGCGACACCAAGCCGTTTCTGGGCAGAAGCAATCAACACTGCATGCCACACTCAAAACAGATGTTCTCTGACTAAGACTCATTTCAAAACACCTTATGAACTGTGGAAGGGCAGAAAACCTCGTGTTTCTTACTTCCATGTTTTTGGGTGCAAGTGTTTCATACACAACAATGTGAAGAGTCAGTTGAAGACTTTTGAGGCCAAGTCAGATGAGGGTATATTCTTAGGATATTCCTCATCCAGCAAGGCTTTCAGGGTTTACAACAAACGAACCCTATTTGTGGAAGAAACACCCCATGTGGTCTTTGATGAGACATCCTCTGAACAAGAGAAAGCTACCTCAGAACAAGCAGTACCAGATCAACCGTTACCTGATACGCAGAAAATGGATCAGCTAAGTATCAAGGAGAAAGAATCTGAACACGTAACAGTGTATATCCCAGAACTTGATCTTGCTGATTAACAGGTCAATTAGACCCTAAGGTACGCACAACTGTCAGTGAAGAAGCTAGTACAGCTGAGACAGTATCAACTGAACCATCTGGTTTAGGGGGAACTTCTGAAGTTCCCACGAACAGACATCAGCACATGATGAGTCCAACATCAGCTGAGACATGTTCTTATCAAGTGGATCATAATTCCGCACCACTCCCAATCACTAGTAATGAACTACTATCAGAAGAGGATGATGTTCTCCAAATAGACGCAAATCAGAATAGAAGGACCTGGATTATCAGTCATCCAACTGATCTGATTATCGGAGACCCATCTGATAGAGTCAAAACTAGACATCAGATTGGTGAAAGTGCCATGTACTGTTGTTATCTGTCTTTGAAGGAACCAACTACATTAGAGGAAGCTCTACAAGACGCAAGCTAGATTCTAGCCATGCAAGAAGAACTGGAACAATTTGAGAGGAATCAAGTTTGGAAACTGGTGGACAGACCAACTTATCAAGACGTGATTGACACGAAGTGGGTATTCAAGAACAAGAGAGATGAGAATAATGTCATAACCAGGAATAAGGCAAGACTTGTTGCTAAGGGGTATTCACAATCAGAAGGAATTGATTATGATGAGACCTTTGCACCAGTCGCTCGCCTAGAAGCCATTCTGCTGTTTCTGGCATATGCTGCCCACAGAGGGTTCATTGTGTATCACATGGATGTAAAGAGTGCATTCTTAAATGGGGTACTAGCAGAGGAAGCTTATGTTGAACAACCTCCAGGCTTTGACAAAGGTAACCAAGTGTACCGTTTAAGAAAAGCTCTTTATGGCCTGAAACAAGCTCGTCGAGCTTGGTATGATACACTCTCTCAGTTCTTGATAGACATCGGGTTCACTAAAGGAATAGTGGATAGAACCTTATTCAGAATAGAAGATGGAGAAGATATTCTGATGGTTCAGATTTACGTGGACGACATCATCTTCGGATCTCCCAACAAGAAGCTATGTGAGAAGTTCAGCAAATTGATGCAAGGGAAGTTCGAGATGTTCATGATGGGTCAGATGAATTACTTTCTGGGTTTACAAGTCAAGCAGAGTATATAGGGGTTATTCATCGGTCAGGCGAAGTACACAAGGAATCTACTGGCCATGTTTGGAGTTCAACATTGTAAGGAAGCTAGAATTCCCATGATGACCGGGTTCAAGATGGATCCAGATGAAGATGGTCAGAAAACTAATCAGAAAGAATATAGGGCTCTAATTGGATCACTACTATACCTGACTGCCAGCAGACCAGATATCACTTTTGCAGTAGGTGTATGTGCCAGATTTCAAGAAAATCCAATGCAAAGTCACCTAGAAGCAGCTAAACGGATTCTTAAGTATCTGAAGGGGACAGTAAACCTCGGTTTATTTTACCCATCAGATGATAATCTAGAGCTTAGTGGGTATTCTGATTCTGATTACGGAGGTTGCAGAATCCACAGGAAGTCAACCTCAGGTACATGTCAGTTTCTGGGAAATAAACTGATCTCTTGGTTTTCGAAGAAGCAGACATCAGTTGCGACATCTACTACTGAAGCAGAATATATGGCTGCAGGAAGCTGTTGTTCCCAACTGCTCTGGCAAAGTCAGCAGCTAAGGGATTACAACATCGTAGCTAAGAACGTACCTATATTCTGTGACAGTAATAGTGCTATTGCAATCACTCAGAACCCTGTTCTACATACAAAGCAAGCATGTGGATGTCAGACACCATTTCATCAGAGATCACGTTGAAAAGAAGAATATCATAATGGAAAAGAAGAGATCACATTGAGAAGCAGAAAGCTGATATTTTAACTAAGCCGCTAGCTGATATCAGATTCAGAGAATTATGCAATGAGCTAGGGCTTCTGGATCTTGGAGAAAGTGTACCAGAAATGGTTGGTGGACTGATCTCCAGAACCAGTTGGTTAAAAGACTAACCAGGTTAAGAGGAATCAGTTGAGTTAGGTATCTCAACTGATCAGAAAGTCAGACAAGGAGCCGATCTGAAGTTCAGACAAGGAGCCGATCAGAAAGTCAGACAAGGAGCCGATCTGAAGGTCAGACAAGAAGCAGATCAGTTCAAGATATATCAGATTAAGGGGGAACTGATCAGATTAGAAGGTCATACTTTATAAGTCGATTAAGCTACGGTCAACAAGCAAGTCGTACAAGTTTAAAGCTACATATCGCATAAGTCAGAAGAGGCAACACAACAATGAAATAATAGAATTTTTCATTGATAAGGACCCGAAGGTCAGATTTACAAGCTACCTTCAAGTGGTATTACAAGCTACAAGTACAAGAAGACCCGGAGGTCGTTACATAAACCATAAACCATAAACCCTAAGCCAACCCAAGGTAGGGAAGGGGAGAGAGAGATTTTAAGAGCTTGATGCTCTCATTTTCCCCCGACCCTAAAAGGGGCGTAGAGAAGCTTCTAGAATCCTGAGCCACCCTTAGAGCTTTGGAGTGAGGAGCGAGAGCGGCCTTGAAGGATCTTTAAGCTAGGAGCCCCTAGACCTAAAATCAATGGGCTCTCCAGCTGTTAAATAGGACACAGTGCCACAGGTTTGGTCACAAGGACCAAACGGACATTTGTGTCGCACACAAAAATTGAGTTTTATATACGAAGTTCAGCTGTTATCTGATCAAGATCGTATACTAAACCCATATTTTGTTTCAGACTGAGTCTGTTGATGCTAATTCTGTCATCTCGATAGGCGCACAAGGTGCATACAGTTAGGAGAAGTGCCTTCTCATTTGCCTTAGCAGATCTGCCACCTTGGTGGTAAAGAAGCTTTGCATTGATCGTATGTGTAATCTTAGATGACGACGAAAGCAGTGTGAAGGAACACATAGGGTTGATTTGAGAAGCTGAATTCATTGGAAAAGGGTTAAAGGTTTTCGCCAGAAGTTTCACCGGAAATAAGGAATTCATCGGAAAGCATTGAGTATAAGCTAAAGAAGATGAATGGTTTATGTTGTGTTGTTTGCCTAACACCCCAGGCTAATTTATAGAAGGAAATTAGGGGTATAAATGCAAATTTATTTTCTCAGAAGACCTTAAGAGAAATTTGCATCGACAACGCGTAAGGAACACGCGGCTAATGGTTGGATGAGTTGACGGTGTGAGTAATCACATCGTATCTATGCCATTATTACGGAATGTCAAATCGCGCCGATTTGGGAATCGAGGCGACTTTTTGACTCCCCGAAGTAAATATTTTGGCGGGAGTAGACTTAAGTGCATAGTAAATGCGGGCTGAATAGAAGAAGATTGAAGGATGAAGTGGATCAGATAAGTGGATCAGATAAGTGGATCAAATAAGTAACGAAGTGGTTCAAACAAGAATCTGATCAGATGGGTGGAATAATGTTGGGAAATGCTTAAAGCTACCATCAGTAAGGTCAACAAGTACCAGATCAGATCACAGTGGTAACTGGTTGATTACAATATCAATCAGTCAGATACGTTTTCCTATTTATCCCCTTCTGAACATCTTACATGCGTTATTTAAACTAATTGGTTTTTACTCTGTTTTCACTTTATGACGCATGCTCTGCAAAACTTTTAATGCGGACTTGGGAATGTGAATTTAATGCGTGTTATTGCGAATTTTCGAGTCCGAAATACGAGAAGACTACTTTTCTCAACCACTGATTTCAAAACACGGACACTTGAGTACTTTGGAAAGTTGTGCAAAAAGGTTTTCCCTCGCATACTATAAAATCCAAATCTTTCTCAGAAAACTACTTTCCACTACTTCGTCTTCTCAAAGCTCTTAAAAGTTTATAACTTTCAAAATCTTCAGAGAATTACTTTCGAAATCAATTGATTCCATTTACGATTTCTCAAATCCTACGAATCAATTTCTGGTAATTTCTCATTTAAATATTACATGATTTCAATTTCTCTCTGGTACCTAGGTTTACAAGCTGTGATGCTATGTTTCTGTAAATTTATTCGATTTATACGCTTATTTGCTAAATTGATGCTTAGATAGCTGGTTTGACTGAGATTATTGAAATAATTAACTCAAAACTAACATCAATTTGCATATCGTATAGAAATGGCATATCTTGTTCCACGACCGGGCCAAGGGAAAAAGTTCTGCAACTTTGCATCGATGAAGAAAGACATCATTGATGAGAAGTATGTAGTATCAAAACTAACATCAATTTAAATGTATAGATAGCTGATGTAAAAGATAGGTCACATATGGAGGGGGAACTCAATATGTATAGGTCAGATCGAAGTATCAGATGACCCAGATAAGGTCAGATGATCAGAAGACTAAGAACAAATCAGAAGACAAGAAGTCAGATGATCAGGTGAAGACAGAAGACACTGAAGACTCAGAAGACACTGAAGACTCAGATGAACCTGAAGACTCAGATGAACCTGAAGACTCAGATAAGCCTGAAGACTCAGATAAGCCTGAAGACTCAGATGAACCTGAAGACTCAGATAAACCTGAAGACTCAGTATGATTGAAGACACTGAGGCTCAGAGTCACCTAGAGATCAGAAGATTACCAGAAGACCAGAAGACCTATATCAGCCGAGTCTGCAAATTGTGCAAAGACAATCTGCATCAGAAGACTCTACAAGGTAGACTGATTAGTTATCTGATCAGGTCAGCTCACACCTGGCGTCAACTAAAATGGTACACCAGACAAGACGAATATTCTACAAAAGGAATATCAATCGTCTAACGGACAAATTACTGAAGTGCCGCCTCGCGAAACCAAAGAGAAAGCGACACGTGCACAAAAAGAGCTGACAATACGGGATTCAACGCTGCGGACATAAACGAAGCTAATCATGCCTACGGCCAAGCCGATATTCGGAGCACGTCACAATCATATCCTACAACCTACCTAATATAGCCCGAAATTCAAATTGCTCTCCAACGGCTCTTTGATTTTGAGGTCTATAAAATGGGATTGCTCTTCAAAATTGAAGAAAACACCGGATTGAGCAGACTGAAAAAGAAGCAAAAACTATAGCAAAATCTCCGCTCGAAGAACACCATATTTGAAGATTATTCTTAGAGTGTTCATCCCATAGTTCTTAGCAAGAAATCCTATCCACTTGACATTTGGCTACCTAAACACCAGGATAGATTTCCAGTTGGAACCCTCAAACATTCTTTACCCAAACTCGAAGTTAGGTTAAGTTTGTTACCGCAAGATTTCAGACCAGGGATTCTAGTTTCTGATTTCTGGTTCAGTTGAGTGTGAACTCGATAAACATCTGTTGAGTGTTGGACTAACACATAAAACTAAGTCCAGTCTGTTAAGTCGGTTAAGTCGGTTAAGTTGCCCCTGTGTTAAGGGAAGAGTGGACGTAAGACGAGTTTTGTCTGAACCACTATAAAATCTTGTGTGCATTTACCTGCTCTTTATTGCTTTACACTATTCACACAACTGAGCTTAAAATTGCATACATATTCTAAGTTAACATCTGTTGGGAGATGAATTTAATAAAGATATGATTTTGATTAGATCCCAAAACCCCTGAGTATGACATGTTCAGAATAATCTTGATAGTTGAGTCAGGATTCAGTTTTAGAGTATTCAGGATGATATCTGCAAAATGTATAGTCAGCAGACATAGATCAGATTAGGATCGAAGACGAAGATCTCAAGAAACTGAGAATCTGAAGACTCAAAGGAGAAATCGAGAATCAAGACTTCGGAGAAATCGAGAATCAAGACTCAGTGAGAAACTGAGAATCTGAAGACTCAGTGAGAAACTAAGATATCAAGACTCGAAGATGAAAATCAAGAATCAAGACTCTGGGATGAAGACTCAAGATATCACCAAGATACATCTAAAGACTCGTAAGACAAGACTCAAGACTCTAAAGACTCAGAAGACTCAAGACTCGAAGACTCAAGACTCAAGACTCGAAGACGCCAAGACTCGTAAGAGTCAAGTCCTCAAGACTCAAGACGCCAAGAAGTAAGATCGGAGAATCGAAGATCAAGAATATCAAGGCACAAAGAATTATCAAGACTCAAGAATGTATCAATGCTCAAGATAAACTGAATGATTCGATGCACTGAAAATATATATCTGAAGGATACAACACTGAAGAAAAACGCGATTACTCAGAAAAATAGATATTTGCCAAGACATTCAATGCAGATAAAAGGAACTAAGACAAAGTGTTGTTAAGGTTATATCAACTCAGAGATTGTAACCAAAAGAGTTGTTGAAGGTGTCTACCTTTAACTAGAGACAAAAGTTAAAAAGAGGAAGACAAGATGCAGACCATTTCGACATCGATAAAGGATGTGTCGTCATTTGAAAAAAGATGTCAGATGTACGAAGTTCCAGACTGCAAAAAGTGAAGACCGGCTACACGAAAATGCTATTGCCTAAAACGTGTTAGGGAGTGTCAAACCCTAAATATTGCCGTTCCTCACACACCATAAGAGGAAACTCACGGAGCTATCTCTCCAACGGATAGTTTTTCAAGAGTGACCTTGGTGTATGCCTATAAATACTTGTGACCCTCTACATTGTAAGGTTACGGGAAATTTGTAAGCAACTCAAGAGCTCAAACTTATTATTGCAAGTTGAAGCACTCGAAAAACCGAGAATTTCCCAAGTGCCTTATTTCGAAGAGAGCTCACTAAACTAAGCCTAGCTTGATAAGATTTATCCAAAGCTTAGTTGAGATATCCTAGCCTTTGCATTGTACTTCATTGTAAAGGATATCTCATCCTAGTTGGAAACCAACCAAGAAACCCCAAACCCTTGAGAAGGTAGTTTGAGTGTGATTGTTGGTGAGAAAAGTTGTAAAGAGTGAGTAAACTACGCGGAGTAGCCAGAAAGCTCTAAGAGGTGAAGTTAGTAAGCTACAGAGGTAGTCTGAAAGCTTGTTTGTGTTTGAGTAAGTAAACTACGGAGGTAGTCAGAAAGCTCAAGGTCGGGTTGAGTAAGTAAACTACGTGAAGTAGTCAGAAAGCTCAGGGCCGAGTTGAGTAAGTAAACTAGGATCATAGAGAGTGGAAGTAGGAGCTTGAGTCTCTGAACCACTATAAATTGCTGTGTTGTTTATTGCTTTCTTTATCTGTGCTTAACTGTTGCATTGACTTGAATTTGAAAGCATACTTTTCACTGATATTCAGTTGGAATCAATCCACTGAAGTTGCATAACTGAATCACAGCCTAATCACTATTCCATTCAGGAAGGTTTTCAGCAAAGCTTAAAACGAGTATAAACTAAGGGCCAACCATTCCGCACATCTGAGTAGCTAGAACAGATAGTTACCAAACTGAACTTACTCTTCTGAGGGTTCAGTAAGTTAGTTATCTGATCCAAGCAACTCAGGATCTCTGAAACTCAGGACTCAGTTGGGATTATCTGAGGTTTCTAAAAGATTTTCGGGATCACTGTCTCGAAGAGACTTTTGACTCGAGGCGATTTGTGCTTCTCAGGACCAAATCATCAGGAAAGCCTGACCCAAGCTGATCTCAGTAAGAAAAAGTTTTAAAACACTGAACACGTGTATTCCCCCATACACGTGTAAGACTCGTTTGCACCGGGACCAACAAGTGGTATCAGAGCAGTGGTTCAACTTGACCACCTGCTTTGTTGACCAAAGTTTTATTTTCTAAAAATACTTGTGGTCTATCTGAACTGATCTTATTTGCTGAATTCTTAAAAGACTCAGATAAAATGTCTTCTAAGAAACTTCGCATGTTCTCAGTGGAGAACTATGATCTATGGAGATTGAGAATGCAGGCTCATCTGTATTCCAAACATGAACGAATGTGGAGAGTGGTCTCTGAAGGACCATTCCAATTTACTGTGGTGAATCGGAGGAGGAATGAAAATGAGAGAAATGATCCTAGAGCAGAATTTTCTAAGTCTGATGACCAACTGATTCCTGAGGAGAGAAAATTAGTTAATTTAGACTATATTGCAAAGGACACACTATACAGTACAATTGATGATGGTGTGATGGGAATGATTTCTCAGTGCAATACTGCAAAAGAAATTTGGGATACACTAGCTGTAATGTGCCAAGGCACAGATCATATCAAGGAAAACAAACTTTCAGTTGCAATTGGAAAGTTTGATAGTTTTGAAATGGATGAAGGTGAATCTATTGACAAATTGGAAGTCAGATTCACTAGCATTATGAATGATCTAAATGCACTTGGAAAGAAATATCCACAGAGAGAAGTTGCATTGAAAATTCTTAGAGGTCTTTCTAAGAAATTGGATATACATGCAGTGGTGATTGAAAACACCAAAAACATTAATTCAATGCCATATCAACAAGTCTTCTCTGAGCTGGAGGCCTATGAGTTTGTAATTGATAAAAAATCCAAAAAAGGCTGACAGCAAAGATGATTCATCATCTAGTAAGAATGTGGCTTTTAAGGCCAAAGATAAATCCTGTAAAACTAGAGAGTCTGAGAACTCCCAAGCCAAAAATCAGGATGAGCTTGAGGAGAAGCTAGCACTGATGGAAAGGAGGTTTGAAAGACTTAATAGTAGATTTGGAAAATACAAAAACTATTACAGGAACCACAGGTACCAGAAGAAACCTGAGGACAGATCAACTGAGAAGAAGAAAGACCTGAAAGCTGAGGAATCTTCATCCAAAAGGAAGGACTCCAAGTCCAAAGAAGAAAATGATCAGGATGATGATGCCAACAGATGCTATAATTGCCAAAAGAAAGGTCACTTCCAGTATGATTGTCCAGATCTGAGTGCTAAGGAGAGAAGAGAAAGGCAAGCTAAAAGAGACAAGAAGTTCTCAAGCAAAAAGGCAATGGTTGCAGAAGAAGAACATTCTGAGGAGGGATCTAACTCTTCAGATGAAATATTCTCAGACAGTGAAAGTGATGACATCTGTCTGATGGCCATTGAAGAGGTAAACTCTTCTTTCTCTGTTGTTGCTCCTACACTAGCACAAGAGTTGTCAAGTTCAACTGTAAACAGTCAATTTGACCTGATGGATTTTTTTGAGAGTCTAATGAAGGACTATGCTGTTTTACAAGAACTGCTAAATGAAACTCAAGAGCAGAATAAGGAACTGAAGGCTGAAAATCTTAAATGGAAAGACTCTAGCAAAACTGAAATCACTTCTCAATTGATAGGAGCTACTGATGAACTGGATGTTCTGAAAGTACAACTCTCAGAGAAAGAGAAGTTGATAGTGATCCTAAATGAAAAGCTAGAGAAATCCACTGAAGAGATTCAGCTGATCAGAACCAAATTCAATGACCTCTCTGAGAAGCATGATACTCTACAGAACTGTGAGGATAGTGCATAGAAGAAGTTATCGCTATTGAATAGTGCATCTAATGTAATAGATGAAATTCAGAGTTACCAGAGATCTGTCACTATAAAATCTGGATTGGGATACATTCCAGGGGGAACCTCACAAGGTCATCTGAATGCTGCATCAAGTAGAAAGAAGACAATCTTTGTAAAACCAGTGGCACCCACACTTCAAAATGAAGAAATGCCCAAGGTTGTAGACAAGGGAAAAGGACCCATGGTTTTAGTAAAACTGAATGATCAGGTTGGAAAGCCCAAACCTCAGGTGAAGGCTAGAAAACCTGAGCACTCAGTTGGAAAATTCCAGGCAAGTACTTCAAAGCCTCAGGCTAAGAATGCAAACCTGAAAGGATCTGCACTGAACCATCAGAGGAATCTTCATAAGAGAAACACTCAGTAGAGACATTCTCAACTGAAGAGACCAAGTCCTCAGTATACTGAAAGACCCATATTTCAGTACAGACAACCTAAGCCCCACTTGCCTAAGGGTAAAGGTTATCTGAACCCAAGTCAACAAAGATTCAGACCAGCTGCACAGAAGCCAAAGCAAATGAACAAAAGGCCTGAACCAAAGAAAAACTCAAAAGCCCATGTTCATGCTAAGGCTAGCACTCATACACAGAAAACTGCTAAGGCACCCAGAGTAGTAAATGTGTATGTTGATGTTTATGGAAGACAAATTAGCCACTCTAAGGTGATTAGAGTTGTCAGGCAGATTTGGATTCCGAAAGGTACAGGTAACCTTGTAGGACCCTACACAAATTAGGTACCTAAGAATTGATCTGTTTTTCAGGAGAAAAACAAGGGCACTAAGCTGATTAAAGATCACATAGCACTGATGAGCAGAGATGAAAAAGCCCCTGATGTATGGTATCTTGACAGTGGATGCTCAAGACATATGACAGGATTCAAGAAGATACTCAGTGACTATGTTGAACAAAGAGGCCCGCAGATCACTTTTGGAGATAACTCCAAGGGACAGACTGAAGGATATGGAACTTTGGAAATTGACTCAGTTCATATCCATGGTGTTTCATATGTATCTGGATTGAAGCATAACTTGCTTTCAATAAGCCAATTCTGTGATAAAGGTTTTAATGTTGAGTTCTCTAAGAACTTATGTTATGTGAAAGATGATATCTCACAGAAAATATTACTGACTGGTACAAGAAAAGGAAATGTGTATCTTGCTGATTGGAGTTCAACTCCTAAAGATACATGTTTGGTTGCAAAAAGTTCCACAGATACCAGTTGGTTATGGCATAAAAGAATGAATCACCTGAATTTCAAAACCCTGAATAAGCTTGCAAGATTAGCTCTTGTGAGAGGGTTGCCTAATGAAGTGTTCAATAAGGAACATATTTGTGATGCATGCCAAAAAGGAAAACAAATTAGGGCATCATTTAAAAGCAAAGTAGATGTTTCTACTGAAAGAATACTTCAGTTATTGCATATGGATCTCTTTGGTCCTATAACACCAGTGAGCACTAATGGCAGGAAATACACACTAGTAGTAGTTGATGACTACTCAAGATATACTTGGGTCATATTCTTACTCAGTAAGAAAGAGACTCAGATAAAACTGCCAGAATTACTGAGAAGGCTCAGTATTGAGAAAAATCTGAGTGTGGTCAAAATCAGATCTGACAAGGGAACTAAATTTATAAATCATATTATATCTGATTATTGTGCAGCAAATGGAATTTCTCATGAAACATCAGCTGCAAGGACCCCTCAACAAAATGGTGTTGCTGAAAGAAGGAACATGACTCTTAAAGAAGCTGCAAGAACTATGATAGCAGAAGCTGATATTCCTAAAAGGTTTGGGGAAAGTCATCAATCTCGCATGCTACTCACGAAATGTATCCATGTCGACAAAGAGTCAAGGCAAAACGCCTTATGAGCTTTGGAATGAAAGGAAGCCTCTTGTTTCTTTCTTTCGTGTGTTTGGTTGCAAGTGTTTCACACACAATAATGGTAAAGATCAATTGAAAACATTTGATAGTAAAGCTGATGAAGGAATATTCTTAGGATATTCTCGAAGTCGAAAAACTTTCGAGTTTACAACCGTAGGACTCTTATTGTGGAGGAAACACCTCATGTTGTTTTTGATGAATTTACTTGTGTTCAGAAGAAACAGGAACATGATGCAGATGAACTGACCAAGAGGATCACCAGACTAAGCCTGAAAAAGAATGACAAATCATCCACTGAACCTGAAAAGAAGAAGTCAGTCACATTCTATGATTGGAGTGACTCGGACTTCGATAAAGAAGTTCGGGATGGAACTCGGGATGGTGAGACTCAGAAAGCCAACACACCAAAAGGTGACCAACTAACTGAACAGACACCGATTCGGACTCGGGTATGTGATGCCAATGAAGATGTGGTCACAATCGAGGCAAATTTCGAATCTATCAACCAAAGGGGAACAAATGCCTCTCGACAATGTTCTCAATAGAATTTCCCCGAGGAAGATGATTCCCTTTCTCTTTTTCATTGTTCCCGAGTTTCTTGAATTAATCGAACCTAACATTTCAAATGTTGAGGATACTATTGAAGGGGAACATCTAGAAGAAGATGGTTAGATAGTCATCCTACAAGTCGGATTATGGGTGATCTAAGCTGAAGGTGTCAAAACAAGAAGGTTCCATGGTGAGAGTGCACTATTCTGCCGCTTCCTATCGGAGAAAGAGCCTCTCGAGATTGGTGAAGCTCTACAAGATTCTCATTGGATTCTTGCTATGCAAGATGAAATTTGAATCAATTCTCAAGAAATGAAGTATGGGAGCTAGTGGATGACACGAAAGGCACAATGTCATTGGAACCAAGTGGGTTTTAAGAATAAAAGAGATGAAAACAACAACATTGTAAGAAACAAGGCAAGGCTAGTTGCACAAGGTTATTCCCAAGAAGAAGGCTTGGATTATGATGAAACCTTTGACTTTGTTGCAAGACTAGAAGCCATCGATTGTTTCTTGCATATCTGCCCACATGAAAGTTCAAATTGTATCAAATGGATGTGAAAAGTGCATTTATGAACGGTGTGCTTAAAGAAGAGGTTTATGTAGAACAACCTCCTGGTTTCAAACAGAATAACCAAGTTTACAGGCTCAGAAAAACTTTGTATGGTCTTAAGCAAGCACCCAGAGCATGGTATGATACTCTTTCTCAGTTTCTTACTGACCATGGTTTTGTCAAAGGAACTGTTGATAGAACTCTATTCAGGATAGAAAATGGGGAAGATATCTTACTGGTTCAGATATATGTTGATGATATCATTTTTGGATCCCCAAATCATCAGTTGTGTGAAAAGTTTTCTACACTGATGAAAGGCAAATTTGAGATGTCTATGATGGGGGAGATGAATTTCTTTCTAGGTCTTCAAGTGAAACAATCAAAGGAAGGAATCTTCATCAACCAGGCAAAGTACACCAGAGATCTATTTGCCAAATATGGTGTACAGAATTGCAATGCAGTTAGAATTCCCATGAATACTAACTACAAGATGGATCCTGATTCTGAAGGCAAATCAGTGAGTCATACTGATTATAGAGGAATCATTGGATCATTGCTCTATCTCACAGCAAGTAGGCCGAATATAACATTTGCTGTTGGGATATGTGCAAGATACCAAGCTAATCCTAAGGCTAGTCACATGGAGGCTACCATAAAGATACTGAAGTATCTCAAGGGCACAGTGAATAGAGGATTATGGTATCCAGCTGATGATAACCTTGAATTAACTGGTTACTCAGATGCTGATTATGGAGGTTGCAGAATTGATAGGAAGTCCACTACAGGAACTTGTCAATTTCTTGGAAGTAAGCTAATATCTTGGTTTTCGAAAAACAGGACCTCAAGAACAACCAAGATTAATGAATTTGAATACATGGGCTGCAGGAAGTTTGCGTGCTTTCGATTCTTTGGCTCGAACAACAATTAAGGGATTATAAAGTTGTAGCCAATGAAGTACCAATATTTTGTGACAATAATAGTGTCATTACTATTTCACAAAATCTGGTATTGCACACCAGATGCAAGCATGTGGATATCAGACATCACTTCACCAGAGATCATGTCGAGAAAAAGGACATAAGGATGGAGAAAATTCATACTGACAAGCAGAGAGCCGATATCTTGACTAAACCTTTGGCTGAATCAAGATTTCAGGAACTATCAGTTGAATTAGGGATGTTGGATCCAGGTGTATAGAGTAAAATCTGAAAAATTGAAGGTTTTCATGCATGAAGTTTTCTCAGAATTCTACTGAGAAGCTCAAGATAAAATGGAAATTTGAATCGAGTCTCGGGGAAACTCAGATTTTTGAAGGTCAAGATTTCAAGAGCATCTTGAACCCATTCAAGATTTTCGATTATCATCTTGACATTTTATCAAGGTCAATACTCAGTAAGACGATAGAGAGAAATTAGTCTGAAGAAGTAATGACTCATGCGACTCATTTATTGCTTAAGTGAAACTCAGTAATCATTCGCAATAAATACAAAACACCTGAGGAATGTTTTTTGGCGGGATCTTTGAAATTCCGAAGAAGGTCAACAGTCATTAAATGCTCTGTTACATTTAATCACCAATCAAGTTAAAATGGCGGCTTACTTTTCGGGGATCGACCTTTCACATACCCGATTAATCAAGGATTAATCTTAACCGTTGCTTTTCACCTAACAAGTACGATTTCCCACGATCTCAAAGCTATTTAATCCTTTGAAAGCCATTCAAGCCAAATATTTTATCAAACCCTTCGCAAAAAAAAAATCCTCCTCGCAAAAATAAAACCCTTTGCCCAGAAAGCTTCAAACCCTATTCTCTCTAAAATCTTTCAAAATGGTTCTATCTATCTTCGAACGTTTAGCCGAATCCAATAAACCTTGGTACGAGTTTGTTGTCTTGCTCGATAGCACAGCCAACTCCAAACCAGATGAGAAGGCTCTGCATATGATTCAATTGGCCAAGCTCACCAATCTTGTCGCAAATCGACCGGACCAAGAATACGTGAAAGAGGTAATCGAGTTCATCTGTAATATGACGATAGATGAAGAGGATGGTATACACTCCAACATTACTGTATCACATTTAGAGCACTCATCTAAATACATCGATTTTGAGAGGGAATTGTATATAATTCCGAAGAATTTAAACGATGTTTTTGAGCTTTGTGATAGAGGAGAGGATCCTGCGGTGTATATGTTGGGTAAAGAGCAGGAGTATTTAGATAGGATTGCTGAGAATCCTGTAAAATTTGAGGCTACACTACATAAGAGGCATTTGAAGCCACAATATAGAGTCTTGTTAGATATTGTGAGAAAATGCATCATGAGCCATTCAGGGAGTTTTGAGCAGATCAGTACCCCGAAGCTCAGATTGATGGCGGCGATCGAGGCTTCCCCACCATCGACTTCAACTGGCTCAGATTCTTGATTCAGGTGGTGACGGAGCAAGCCAAGGTCATAAAGAGGGTTGACGGGGCTATTTCGATCAAAGGCAAGATCCACCATGCCACCAAAATAGCATTTATTTTGGAGATGTGTAGAGAGGAGGAGGACATCTTCGCCAATTCTACCCCATTCCCTAAAACTAAGGTGCTATTCAAGCCCATTGCTGTGAAGAAGCAGGCCATCAGAGGAAAGAAAGAGAAGAAAGTGGAATCACCGATTTTGGCTGCTGAAAAGGAAACCCAACAAGCCAGGGGGAAGGTGTTGTTGGAAGCTAAGAAGGAGCAGGGTGAGAAGATGAAGAAGAAAACCCTCGCTCCCAAGCGCAAAAGAATGGTGGTTCTCACAGATGATGGCAGTGATTCTGAAGAGATTCAACCTGAGAGCCAAACCGCTCAGACATCGCCATTGGAAGTTTTGGCTCAGGTTATCTCTAAGGCGAGGAAACAGATCGAGGAGAGTCTTTCTCGAGGTGCTTGAGACCTCGCTCGGATTCGAGATAAAATTTCTCGGGGAAATTTTTAAAGGAGCTCGAGCCTCGAGATTCCCTCTTGAAGAAGTGTCGGCTCGAGGCAACAGAAGAGCCAACTCAGAGTCAGTCTAAGATCATGCCAACAAAGGCCTCGGAACCCACTCGGATCAACCGAGGACTGGTGAACAACATTTGAGGTGCCGAGACTTAGGGCGACTTAACATTGATGAGCTCTGGTGATGATCTTCTTTGATCCTCACCGATGCTTCAAGCCCGAACTCGATAAAGAATGAAGAAGGGTAAGGGGCGGTTCATCCTTGACCCGCTACCCCCGAGCTCGGCTCATTCCACGATCTGCCAAGATATCTTCTTGATTAAAGGTCGACGATTTTCATCCTCAATCGGACTCTTAGGAGATGCTTAACATTCTTTGCATTGGAGGGGGAAGACGGTGGAATGAGGAAACAACTATCTGTCGAGTTCTCGGGATTTAGGAGACAAAGCTTCGAGGATGAAAAATTCTGATTTTGATGAGATGGTTCAGAAGAAGATAGCTGAGAGGAGAGCTACTGAAGTTGGTGCCCCTAGCAGCGGAGACAAATTTCAAGATGGGGACCAACAAGGAGATGCTGAGGATCAGTCTCAAATGGAGAAGGAAACTTCTGGTGCTGATCAACCTCAGACTGAAGCTAGCACTCTTCAGGTACCTTTTGGCACTATTCACAATTATGCCAAAGTTACTGAAGTTTCTATCTTTAACTCTGAATTGTCTGATAAACAGACTGAGGCTTAGATGGAGATTGGAGCTCGGGGATGAAGGCGATGCTCAAAAGGACCAACCCTCGGGGTTATTAATCCGAACCCCAGGATGATCAATCAACACAGAAGGTGCATAATGTTCCTGAGATCGACCTCACTCCCCAAATGAAGAAGCTTGAGAAGGTTGAGCCAATGATGATCACGATCACTCAGATAAAAGAGACATTGGCCAGCCAAGCTCAGAAAATGGAGAATCTCAGTACATCTTCAGAGCTGGTGCAACTTAAAGACACTCTGACCTCAAAGATGACCTCCATGGAAGACAAAATTTGAATGAAAAATTTGGAGGAGTCAAGGAGCCGAGAGTCGAATTGAAAAACGAAGCACCGGGGAGACAAATGAATTTCTAGAGGTGAAATTAGCGAGAGAAGAACGAAGTGCTGATCAAGTCTGCTGTTGAGGAAATGAGCTCAATGCTCATGACCAAGATGACAGAGATGTTTAAAGAAGCTCACTCTTGCCAGTTTGCCCATCTTTTTGAAGAGTTCTCTGTGGCAAAGAACCACCTCAGGAGGCTTGAAGATGAACAGGATCAGTTAGCAGGAGAGGTGCGCTGTGTGAGCAAAGAGCAATACCATATGGACATAGCACTCTCCAGACTTCTTCCAAATTACGGTGCCAAGAAGGGGGAAAGGCCAGGTGAAGACCTGAGGAAGTTATTGGCACGTACTTTGGAGAAAAAGGCACAAAAGGAAGCTGAGAAGGAAATCTTATCTGAAGCCTTAAAGGAAGTCGATGCTACTGAGAAACTGAAGTTTGGTGAGGTGGAGAAGCCGATCTACACTCAGGTTTCTGAGGAAACCATGCTTGAAGTTGCAAGAGAGAAACTGAGTGGTAGAACTAAGGTTGGAACAAGCCAGACTGCTGCTGAATTGCCAATGAAGAGGAAAGCCTTGGGCATTGTTGAACCTGAAAGTAAGGGTTCTAAGGCTTCTAAGCCAGTCCAGAGGAAGTTGATTGAAGATCTAGAAGAGTCTGAAGGTCAGGCTCAGAGAAAAGTCTTCAATACAAGGAATGCTCTGAAGACACTCCAGATAGAACAAGCAAAGAAAACTGCTGCTTCGGTCTCAGGCGTCCCTGTGATCAGGAAGAAATTAGAAGAAGAGCAGAAGTGAAGGAGTGGATTCAAGAAGTTTGCGAGCAAGAGGAAAGGGACTTCAAGAGCACAGAAATGGCCCCACGTTGATAAATGGATGCCTATCAAACTCAACGATAGCTGGGAAGAGGTCAAGAGAACCTTCTGGTTCTATTATGATGTGCTCAGGGAATGGAGAGGGGAAAGCTCAGATCAGAATGAAGCGTTCATTGAATATCTCCTAACCTTCTATCCTAAATATCTCCAAAGCTGGATGAACCTTGCGGATGAAGGAAAGGTGCAGATAGAAGCCCCCGGTCCATATACCTACCCTCCTCCAAGACTTGATAGTGGCCTGGTGAATGAGAAAGCCATTATTCAAGAGATTGCTAAATATGCTGCTCAGTTGGGTTTGACAGGAAACAGTCCGGATATCATTAAGGAAAGAGATGCTCTGAAGAAGAGGTATTTCGGAATGTTCAACCTGGAAGTGCCCACTGATGAAATCGAAGAAGAAGCAAACTGAAGAGCCAAATCTGAAGACTGAAGCCTGAAGACTTACCTGAAGACTCTTGTAATCTTTCAATCTTTTTGTCTTTTATTTTTTTGCTTTGATAAACTCATTGTAAACTGTAAACTCAAAATCATCATCAATGAAGATTTATCATTCTTGCTCAAAAGATAATATCTCATTATCTTATTTACATGTCTTTTAAATTTGATATGCCTGAATGAATGTCTCTGAAAGTAATTGTTTGAATATGGGGGAAATTGATTAAAAAAAAATTAAGTATTCAGTGATGAATCCTTTGAGAGATTCATTACTGAAGAAATTGTTGAAAAATTCTCTGTATGGAAATTGTTGGGAGACTCATTATTTAAAGGGAAATTGTTGAAAATATAACCAATCTTGTAATAGGATAAACTGAAACATGAGCTTAGGTTAAATGTTTGTAACAAGATAGGTTTTGGCATCATCAAAAAGGGGGAAATTGTTGGGAGATGAATTTAATAAAGATATGATTTTGATTAGATCCCAAAACCCCTGAGTATGACATGTTCAGAATAATCTTGATAGTTGAGTCAGGATTCAGTTTTAGAGTATTCAAGATGATATCTGCAAAATGTATAGTCAACAGATATAGATCGATTAGATCCAAGATTCTCAAGACTAAAAGAGAAATCGAGAATCAAGACTCAAAGGAGAAACCGAGAATCAAGACTCAAAAGGAGAAATCGAGAATCAAGACTCAAAGTTGAACCTTGAGAATCTGAAGACTCAGTGAGAAACTGAGATACTGAAGACTTAGTATGAAAACTGAAGAACTGAAGACTCATCATGAAGACCAAAGATATCACCAAGATACATCTAAAGACTCAAGACGTAAGACTCCGAAGACTCAAGACTCCTTAAGACTCTCAAGACTCAAGACTCGCCAAGACTCAAGACTCAAGACTCAAGACCGTGAAGACTCGTAAGACTCAAGACGCCAAGATGTAACATCAAGAATCAAGACCAAGAATACTAACGCACAAAGAATTCATCAAGACTCAAGAATGTAAAAATCAATGCTCAAGAGAAAAACCGAATGATCCGAGGCAATGAAAATATCTATCTGAAGGATACAACACTGAAGAAAAACGCGATTACTCAGAAAAATAGATATTTGCCAAGTCATTCAATGCATACAAAAGGAACTAAGACAAAGTGTTGTTAAGGTTATATCAACTCAGAGATTGTAACCAAAAGAGCCGTTGAAGGTGTCTACCTTTAACTAGAGACAAAAGTCAAAAAGAGGAAGACAAAGATTGCACCCACCGACAATCGAGCGGTGATAGGTCATTTGAAAAAAGATGTCAGATGTACGAAGTTCCAGACTGCAAAAAGTAAACACCGGCTACACGAAAAGGCTATTGCCTAAAACGTGTTAGGGAGTGTCAAACCCTAAATATAGTCGTTCCTCACACACCATAAGAGGAAACTCACAGAGCTATCTCTCCAACGGATAGTTTTTCAAGAGTGACCTTGGTGTATGCATATAACTACTTGTGACCCTCTACATTGTAAGGTTACGGAAAATTTGTAAGCAACTCAAGAGCTCAAACTTATTATTGCAAGTTGAAGCACTCGAAAAATCGAGAATTTCCCAAGTGCTTTATTTCGAAGAGAGCTCACTAAACTAAGCCTAGCTTGATAAGATTTATCCAAAGCTTAGTCGAGATATCCTAGCCTTTGCATTGTACTTCATTTTAAAGGATATCTCATCCTAGTTGGAAACCAACCAAGAAACCCCAAACCCTTGAGAAGGTAGTTTGAGTGTGATTGTTGGTGAGAAGAGTTGTAAAGAGTGAGTAAACTACGCGGAGTAGTCAGAAAGATCTAAGAGGTGAAGTTAGTAAGCTACAGAGGTAGTCTGAAAGCTTGTTTGTGTTTGAGTAAGTAAACTACGGAGGTAGTCAGAAAGCTCAAGGTCGGGTTGAGTAAGTAAACTACGTGGAGTAGTGTAATGCTCGGGGCGAGTTGAGTAAGTAAACTACGCGAGGTAGTCGAGAAAAGCTTCGAAGTGATTAGTGAATTTCTCTCGAGGATCGAGAGAGAGTGGACGTAGGGAGCTTGAGTCTCCGAACCACTATAAATTTTTGTGTTGTTTATAGCTTTCTTTATCATGCTTAAACTGTTGCATTGACTTGAATTTGAAAGCATACTTTTCGCGATATTGATTGGAATCAATCATTTGAAGTTGCATAAGCGAATCACAAAGATAATAACTATTCCATTCGGGGAAGGTTTGACAAATCTTAAAAAAGAGTATAAACTAAGGGCCAACCATTCCGCACATCCGAGTAAATTTAGAACCGATAGTTACCAAACCGAACTTACTCTTCCGAGGGTTCAAGAAGTTAGTTATCGATCCAAGCAACTCGGGATCTCTGAAAACTTCGGGACTCGGTTAGGATCCGAGGTTTTCGGAAAAGCGACTTCGAGATCAATGTCTCGATAGACTTTGATTTCGAGAGCGATTTGTGCTTCTCGAGAACAAATCATCGAAAGCTGACCTATTTGATCTCAATAAGAAAAAGTTTTAAAAACACTGAACACGTGTATTCCCTCCCCCATACACGTGTAAGACTCGTTTGCACCGGGACCAACAACATCAGTCTGCACCAAGCAACTGATCTGATCAGGTTGACACCTTAGTCAGCCGGTTGAAAACTGACTTAAGAATCTGAATTGATAAACTGGTTTTTCACACTGGTATTTACAAGCTTCCGCATTCTCAGTTAAACTGACAGATATCAAACTGATCTGCCCTCAGGCACTCAGTAAGATTGAACATCAGTCCAAACTGACTCACTAACACTGATCAAAAATCGCAAATCACACACGGGGATCCACGAAAAGTTTTTGAAGTCTATTCACCCTCCCTCTAGACCCGCCTCACAAAACCCGTTCGGGACCTACATCCCCCACGGGACGGCCAAAAGATAGCTTTCACATGAATAAATTCCAAATGGATGATTGTGGATTATTACTAGTGGCTACGATGACCCTCCCCACGAGGCTCGTTCAAAGTTTAAATAATAATTTCAGATTTAATCATGGTTATTACTTAGGTATAAAATTGATATGCATATACTTCCCAAGTCCTGTCAATTTTATATTGGTCAATCAGGAGCCAACTATTGTCTGGATATTAAAGGTTTTTAACTGTTCTTGTTTGTAACCTGCTTGAATGTGTTTAAATAATGACCCACCCCACATGGCTTATTTAAACTATTTTGAGATGTTGGCTGATGCATGTTCATTTTTTTTTTTGAGATTTTAATATGAAACATGTGATCGAATTTTGTGATATATTTGTGCTTATGCATATTATTATTTATTTCAGTTCATCATGTCGCAACCTTTTAATCCATTGTTAGATACACTCAAAGAACACCAATTATGTTGTTTGGAAACGAAATATGAGTTTTGTCTTACCTGCACAAGAACATCATTGGGTTCTTGATGTACCCAAGCCCCGTAAACCTACTGATGGATCAATTGATGCGGAAAGACACTTGTATAATATTTGGGAGCAGGCCAATGAACCCATGAAACGTGTAATCTTGACTTCACTGTTTGATGATTTGAGACACATTCATGAAGGAGTTGAGTCTGCTGCAGAAATTATGCAAAGTCTTGAAGAAATGTTTTTAACAAAAGACCGCATGATCAATCAGTTTAAAAATAACGACGTGGCCAGGCTTAAGATGGCTGAGGGAACACCCATAAGGGAGCATGTTCTCAGAGTAAAATGCCATTTTGATAAACTTGCTTATCTCGGTACTAAGTATTGTGATGAGGCTCAAATAGAATTTCTTTTCCTAACTCTTCCAAGGTGTTTTGATGAGTTTTACTGTAGTTTTGTGATGAGCGATCACATGTTTACTATGGACACTCTACAAGAATCCTTGGAGATAATAGAGATGCATTTAGGAAAGAAAGACGAAGCATTGGTGACCAAAAGTCTTTTCTCAAGATCTAGGCCAATGGAAGGCAAGGCTCAAGAAAAGAAAAGTGGTCAGATCTAAAGTAAACTCATCACTAAGAAAAGTAAGAGAAAGACAGCTAGCTGGATGGGTGTCAAGAAAGTACCAAAAGGAAAATGCTTCAAATGCGGTGAAAAAGGACATTGGAGGTCAGCCTGTTCCAATCCCAAAAGGAATGGAAAGAAAGGTAATTCTCACGCACTAGTTGTTAAAACTTGATTAGCAGCGTATGCCTCCCATTTATGGGTGGTGGTTACGGGATCCACTGATCATGTTTGTTTCACTTTACAGGGGTTCAAGCGGACCCGGCAACTTAGTGGGAGTGAGATCCTCATCACACTGGGCGATGCTACGAGAGTGGCAGCTGAAGCAATGGGAGAAGTGCACCTGTCTTTTGAAGACAGAGTTTTAATTTTAAGAGATGTTATTTACGTTCCGAATTTTAGAAAGAATTTAATTTCGGTTTCTAAACTTTACCTTGATGGATATTTGGTTACTTTTGATAAAGTTGTTACCATTTCTCTTTAAGATAAATTTATCTGTCATGGAACGTTGTCAAGTAATCTCTATACAATTAACTGTATACACCACTCACGAAATGCTTCCTATAACACATCAACTGTTTCCAATAAAAGAAAACGTTCATCAGACGTGAACGAAACACTTCTATTGAATCTAAGATTGGGACATATTAATCCAAAGAGGATTTAAAGGTTGGTAGAAGACGGTTCACTGGAGTCTCTCCAAGTTGAACCAATTCCAACTTGCGAATCATGTTTGGAGGGTAAAATTACCAAGAGGGCATTCGGAGCCAAGGGGAATAGAGCCATAGAAGTGTTAAAAATCGTTCATACAGACGTATGTGGTCCAATGTCAACCAAAGCAAGAGGAGGTTATGAGTATTTCGTCACTTTTATTGATGACTACTCAAGGTACGGTTATATTTTCCTTATGAAGCATAAATCTGAGACCTTTGAGAAATTCAAAGAATTTAAGGCTCAAGCGAGAGAGAATCATAGGAAAAACGTATCAAGTCTCTACGATCCGATCGTGGAGGCGTAGTATCTCAGCGATGAGTTTTTGAACTACTTGTCGATGAAGGATTGACTAAGCAGACACCGGAACCCCTCAACAAAGCGGGTTTTGCGAGGCGAAGAAACATAACTCTTTTGGAAATGGTTAGATCAATGATGAGTTATGCGGATCTTCCCAAGTCGTTACGGGTCATGCCTTGGGAGCAATGGCTTACATTACGAACTTGGTGTCATCCAAATCGGTTCCCAAATCTCCCAAAGAATTGTGGACGAATTTGATTTGAGACACATGAGAATTTGGGGGTGTCGGCCTACGTGTTGGACAAGGAAGCGAAAATTAAAATTGGATCCTCGAAATTAAAGGTCATTTATAGGATACCGGAAGCGAACAAAAAGGGTGTATGTTCTATGGTCTCGAAGATCAAAAGGTGGTAATAAGCACCCACTTTAGATTTTTGGAAGAAGACTATATGAGCGAAAAAGAAGACCAGTGAGATTACCTTAAATGAGCTAAGGGGGCTAACCTCATTCTTAACTTGTACAAGATGACATACCAAACAACACACTTTCACAAGGAACCTCGTCGTAGTGGGAGGGTTGTGAGAGGCAACCAAGAGATTCATGGGGATAGGAGAGTCCTCGGACTTGATTCGGTCAAGACGAATCATACCCATGGACATATGATGAGGCAATCAAGACAAGGATGAGGTTTCTTGGCAAAAGGCAATGAAAGCGAAATGGGTTATATGGATCATAGCAGTGTGGGAGCTAGTCGAACCACTTAATGGGGTCAAACCCATTGGTTGCAAGTGTGTATACAAGAGAAAAAAGGGGACGAGCAGGGAAGGTGGAAACCTTCAAGGCAAGGCTTGTGGGCAAAAGGTTATACTCGGAAAAGAAGGGATCGACTATGAGGAAACCTTTTCACCAGTAGCAATCTTAAGTCCATCAAATTCTCTTGTAGATTGCTGCGCATCTCGAATTGAAAAATCGGCAAATGGATGTCAAAGGCGGCTTTTCATGCGGAAGTCTTGATGAAGAAATCTATATCTGCAATAGCCCCATGGCTTCATTGAAAAAGGCCAAGAACACCTAGTTTGTAAGCTCATGAAGTCCGGTTTACGGACTCAAACAAACATCGAGCTTGGAACCAATGTTTTGATCATGTTATAAAGTCTTATGGGTTTGATCAAAACGAGTTCGAAAAAGTTATGTGTACAAAAAGCGTGTTAAAGCGCATTGGTATTCTTAGTACTATCGTGAAGCGACATTCTACTCGCCGGGAGCGATGTAAAGGTGTTATCGGGCGTCGGGGCATGGCTTTCAAAAACAGTTTGATATGAAGGACTTAGGGAAGTCGGGCACATCCTTGGGATCAAGATCACCGAGATCGCAAGAAAAGGATGATAAAGGCTTATCTCAAGCTTCATACATAAAACCTTGTCTTGAAACGATTGACATGCGAGATTCAAGAAAGGCCGTACCTTTCGGGCATGGAATCCATTTATCAAGGAAATATGCCCTAAGACACAAAGCGAGATAGATGAAATGAAAGGCATTCCTTATGCTTGGTATAGGAAGCCTTATGTATGCAATGATGATGCGAGACCGGATATTTGCTTTTGCGTTGGCATGGTGGCAAGATATCAAAAGTAACTGGGGGAAAGAACATTGGGAGCAGTTAAAAATATTACGAAGTATCCGAAAAGAACTCGAGATAGAATGTTGGTTTATCGGTCGGATAGTCTAACAACGGACTCGGATTTCCAATCGGACTTAGATTCAAAAAATCTAAGTGTGTGTTTTGCATGGGGAGGAGCCATGACATGGGAAGCGTTAAAGAAATGCATCGCAGATTCTACCATGGAAGCGAATATGTAGGCTTTTTGCTTGGCGTGAAAAAAGCGGTTTGGCTCAAGAACTTCCTAGTGGACTTGAATGTAGTTAAATTTGCCAAAGACAATCATTCATTTTATTGTGACAATCTTGGGAAGTTGCAATTTCAAGGAACCAAGAGCCCACAATCGGCAAACACATTGAAAGAAAATACCATCTTATCGAGAAATCGTTAAGAGATGAGATATAAAGGTGGCAAAGATTGCGCCGAAGACAACCTAGCAGATCTATTCACAGTGGTATAGAATACATTCGGGAGACATTTGGAAGGAATGGGTGTCAAGAACCGCTTTGAGTATAAGTGTGATGGTCCGGTGGGAAGGTGTATACAAAAACGTTTATGTTCGGGCATAAAAGGGTGAGGGCGTAGTTTCCAATTTTTCCTTTTAAGCTCATGTGTTGTGTTTTTGCTTATAAAGATGCATATGACAAGTATAAACATAAAAGGCAACAAGAATATATAAAAGGTTATACATCCACTCTCCTCTCTAGGAAATTCCTTCAATTGGGACTTATCACCCTCCACGGGATTGCTTTATAGAGAGCTCCATGAAGGACTTATAACCCTCTTCGGGTTCGCCTCGGGACTTATCACCCTCCACGGATTAGAGATGTTTAAAGTTCACACTCCAACGGGACTTATCAAGGATTACCTAACAACTACCTCGGCTAGATTGTGGGTTTGGGTTTGGTGTTGTCTCCAAATGGGATTTTTCCTTACAATGGTTTAGCCTCAATGCTAAGGTTGGGAAAAAATCTCTAAGCTTATGATACATAAGTGGGTTGCTTAGGTTGGGTTCTAGAACACTCTTTGAATATATTTGTATATCAAAGACTTGTGTTACAAATCTTTGGCTTTTGTAGCATTTTGGCATAATCTCACGCATCAAGAAATTTATAGTGTGGATTTGCCGTTGGAAGAATTCAAATCCCTAGGCGAATTTGGTTGTCTTCCTCTCATTGGTCCGTCATTTGGATTCCAACGGTATATTCCTCGGCTTGGTGCCTCGGAACAAGGGATATCTTGGAGATTCGGTTCATTCTTGAGTCTTTAACAAGTCTTGAGTTCTCTGAGTCTTGAGTTCTCTGAGTCTTGATTTCTCTGAATTTCTCTGAGTCTTGAGGTTTCTCTGAGCCTTGAGTTTTTGAGCCTTGAAAGCCTTAATTTTCAAGATATCATCGAAGTCTTGATATCTCGAGCTTTCTTCTTGAGTCTTGAAAACTAACATGTTCTATGTTATACATGATGCAAGATAATATCCTGAACACTTAAAAACGAATCGTATCAAGATTATCCCGAACATGTCATACTTTCGGGGGTTTTGGGATCTAATCAAAATCCTCTTTATTAAATTCATTTCCCAACAATTTCCCCCCTTTTTGATGATACAAAACCTATCTTGTTACAAACATATAAAACTGTTATATTACAAGAATGGTAAATCTCTAATCAATTTAAATCATTCAAGATTTTACATTAATGAATCTTTCCTAAATAGATCATTACTAAATACTTTAACAATTTCTCCCATAGCATCATATAGTTTCCCTTTTATATGAGCATACAATCGGATCGAGACATTCAATCGGGCATATCAACATAAAAGACATGTAAAAAGATAATGACATTATCTTTGAGCATAAAGATAAAAGTTTCATTGATTGTATGATCGATTCTGATTCTGAGAACTTATCGAAAAAAAAAACATAAAAAATTACAAGTCTTGATTACGGTCTTGATAGGCTTCATTCTTCAAAAATGGACCTTTCATACATAAACATTTCGACGACATCTTGACCCTCGAGTCTTTTGAACGATCCCGGATCACTTCCAAAGATTCGCGATTAGCTCGAGATCTTTAGATCCAAGAAAGGTCATTATATCAGTTAGCATATCGGGTTTATCGTGATCTTGATGGATCTCCATCTTCATATCCAAGGAAATCTTATCGATCTCCTAAGACACGATTTGCAAATTTCGATTTGGTTTTAGATAGACTCATCATTTGAACTCATCTAACTTATTTGAATCGGAAAGCCATGTCTTGATCTTGATCATCTACTTTTGACGTGAGTTCACTCAAGTTGAAGTTCCCTTTATCGATATAAATAATGATTTGGTGAAGTTTTCCCTCGGTGAGACTTTGTATGTAATCGATTTTTGTTGACCTAACGATTCTCCTCGAGATTAAGCAATTCTTGAAAGTGTTGGCAAAACTTATCAAAGTAGCCTCTATTCCCTAAGTTGGTGCGATTTGAAAGAACATCGATATGTCGATCCGCCTTAACTTTAAAATGATTCAATCAAAAATTTTTCTAAAAAGAACTCAAATTTGCATCTGTTGGTTTTGCTTGGCCTTTATAAATTGGACCGATATTTTGCAACATAACTCATTCAATACTTATCTTCTTTGTAGAAGTATCTGGTGAACCCTTGTTTCGGGCAAACAACCCCCTTTTCCATGATTTCATCTTCTCGAATCAACCCTGTGTGTCCTTTTGCGGTTCTGCGTCATCAAAAAGATTTCTCATACAAATAAGCCTTCTACCAGTATCTTTGTCAAAAAGACACTTCTCTGTCATTATGCACCTTGTGTGTCCCGGAAAGCATTGCGAGACTCGATCCGAAAATGAGCGTGAGTTTGATTGATCTTGACACGGTGATCTTATATAACTCACCATTTAGCAATTTGGAGAGCCATTTGACTCTTTCTTAGGGCTCTGGCTTAAAAAATCTATCAAGAGCTCTCACTCCATTGGAAGTCCATCGAATTTCAAGCCTCCCTCACCTTTGTTAAGTGGAAAATGAAGCATGAGATCTTAAAATCTCTCTCTTTCCTCCTCTTAATCACTACCCCAGAGATCGGGTTTGGGTTTGGATGAAGGTTTAGGGTTATGGCTTAAAGGTTTAGGGTTTAGAGTTATGTATTGACCTCAGGGTTCTCTTGTAAAGAACTTTGTAATGTAACGACCCTCGGGTTTTATCAATGAAAAGTTCTATTATTCCATTGTTGTGTAAAATTTATGTTTCCTTGATACCACTTGTTGGTATCGGATCGTAGACAAGTTTAAAAAAAATAGATGCTTTCGGCGATTACATTGAAAACAATCTTTTGAGGGCTCGATACTACTTGATGGTCGATGGGAAAAACCTATTCAAGGAACAAAAAGTTTATGTTAGGTGCATATAAAACAGGGGGGTGAAAGCAGAGTGTTTCCAATTTTCCTTTTAAGCTCATGTGTTGTGTTTTGCTTATAACTAGATCGTATGACAACATAAACATAAAGAATAAATACCAATATATAGTGGTTGGACAAGAGTCTACATCCTCTCTCGAAATTCCTTCAAGGGACTTATCACCCTCCACGGGATATAGATAAAGGTGGACTTATAGCCCTCTCTCGGGTTCGCCTCGGGATTATCACATCCGGAACCAAGATGTTTAAGAACAACTCCAGCGGGACTTATCACTGCGGGATTTAACAAAACCTCAACCCACTGGGTTTGGGTTTGGTGTTGTCTCCAACTATGGTGAGATTTTCCTTCTGATGGTTTAGCATAAGAGTGGGTTGCTTAGGGTTGGGAGAACATTTGAATATATTTGTATAGAGACTTGTGTTCTAGGGTGGGAATCTTTCTATTCGCTCTTTGGCTTTGTAGCATTTTGTGCATAATCTCACGCATCCACACACGATAATGAAGGAAGAACTTGTATTTATAGTGTGGATTTGAATATTACCGAGACATTATTCTTTATTACTTTTTATTTGGTAATGTACTCGTTGGACATTATTAGGTATATACTTGATGACATCGGATGTCACGACAGAACTACACGGAGACATGAGTCTTGTAGTCTCCGGTTTCTATATTTCTACGAAAGAGCCTTTTGAGTATTTTCTTCTTGAGTCTTAAGGAGATACATGTGCGAGATAATCGAACACTTCTCGGAAATCAAGATTATGAACATTCATACTCGGGGTTTTGGGATCTAATCAAAATCCTCTTTATTAAATTTCCCAACAAAGTGGGACATTATTAGGTTCGTGTAGGTGACATTAGATGTCATATTAAATAAATTGATGTAATATACTTTGACTTTGAGTATAAGTGGGAGATTGTTGGGATTATAATGGAAAGTATGCTTTTACTTTGTATATTCGGGTGAATTTGGACTTATTTTTGAAATAAATTGTTTATCTTAATGCTTTAAATATCATCGAATGTTACATATATTTCTTGCATAACTGTTCAATAAATAAGACGTGTTACATTGTAGTTAATTTAGTGATACCGGATCACGAAGATTAAATTAACAGTTCCTTGTAACCAAAAAAGTACACCATTCACTTACCTAGATGGAAATGAACAATCCATCGTGAAAGGTTGAAGTGTAAAGGCTCGATTGGTGCATGTCTAGTGCAATCAAGAGGACCTATAGGAGGACAAATTCTTCGTAACGTAACTAGGAAGAATTAGACCTCGGTGGTTCGTTATTTCTTAATCTTATCCCTTAAATAGGATTGTGTGTGGTTAGTAACTACTTTGGTTTGGTTTTATTACGGGCAGAGAATCAATCTAGATTCAATACTTTATATATTGGGCAATATTATTGGTCACATGCGATTGCTAAGATTTAATACGGAGAATCGGTGCAAGCACGCTTTGTTCGATTGGCCCTTGGGAGGTTCATAAGTTTTATCATACCAAATCTTGCAAGTGGAACTAGTTCCCAGATGGATAATAATGTTGAACACGTTCCTTTACCAAGGATAAAAGATATTAATTAATGGAAAGTTATCTCAGTGGCTTGAATTAATTAATGGGCTAGATAATCTTAAACACGGAAAATAATAACCGGGAGCCATATTAACTGTAATATGGGTTAAGATGGATAGTGCAATATTAATTATGTAGTGGAATTAATTAATATTTATGGGCTTGAATAATATTGTGGCTCAATATTGATAATTCAAGATCCATTGGAAGGTCCAATCTTAATTCTCCTAAAGGCCCCTCAAGTAGCCCAACATAAAGTCCAATAACTGAAAAAAGGTGTTTAAAAATAAAATAATTTTTGTTGCTATTTTTCCTAATAATTCAAAAAAATAATAAATAACAGAGAGGAGAAAGACTTTTTTGAATTTTGTTATGGAATGAAGATAAGTATTCTTGGAATACAAGATTATCTCATTAAATTCAAGAAATCTCTCACTTGGTTATTTATTCATGATTTTCAAAAAATTTGAAACAATAAGGGAAAGAAAGATTTTCCTTATTTTCTTGAAAAGATATTATGGAATATATGTATTTCTTGGAATACAAGTATATCTCATAAATTCAAGAAGATCCAAATCTTGGTTTCTTTTTTTTTTTTTTTTTTTTGAAATACAATTATACAAGAGAAGGTGGGATTTTTTATGGAATATTTTAATTATGGAGAAAAGAATATATGAGATATATTCAAGATTTCTTGAGATCAAGAAAACAAATTTCCTCCCTATTCCATGTGGAAAAATCGCCACCACCCTCTATAAATAGGGGATGAATGTTTCATTCCCAAGTACAATTCCATGTGCTGGAAAAATTAGAAAATCCACAAAGGTGGTGCAACAAATTTTTATTTTCCCTTTTGTTAATTGTTCGCGAGCTTCCTTCCACCCGGATTGACGAGCAAGGACTAGGGAATACTTGGGAAGGCTTTTTGGTGTGTTTTTACCAATGAGACTATTGTCACCCAAGAGGTTAGTTCAATAAACTCGTAGTAATTCGCATGTGTAGTTTTTATGTGAACTTTTATATGCATGATTTGTTGTTGAATTATTATTTGAATTAATATAGATTAATTCATACTAGTAATAATTGTTAGAATTAAATTTGTATTTAAATATTCATCCCGAATAGATCCGGAACAATTAATTCCCCCAACACTTGAGTTTCTCAAACTTAACCGCTTAAACGCAATAATCATCTTTGATCAAACCATTTCTTCACACATCTCAAAAAAAGTGTATCCCATATCCGTTTTTCGCGCTCAGAGATACTTGATCTTTTCTAGTTATCTTGTCCATCGCCTTCATAATGATATGTCCGCCACAAGATCCAGATTGACAATTTTTTTTTCCTCAAAGATCCATCGAGAAGGAGGACTTTTTCGATTCGCTCCAACCGGAAATTCGGATCACGCCCTTCACCGGATTGTTATAGTAGATGATGATAGGTCCTTGTTCAAGAACTTCCATCATTCTACCGCTTATAGCTCCCGTGATGGTTGCTCATGAGTATGGTCCGGTCTCAAGATACTTATCAATAGAAAACTTAGGCGCATCATGATACATACTAGAGGTATTATCCATGCCGATTGTGAGTTTGAAATGTATGAATTTAAAAAGCGGTTTTTCAAGATCTGTTCAAGTGACAACAATGGTTCTTCCTCAAGAACCGATGATACTCAAAGCCGATTGGTCCGTGAGAACCACGACTCGATACCACTTGTAGGTCCCTTAACGGGTTTTCGTGAGGGCGTAAGTCTAGAGGAGGTGAATAGACTTATAAAAAACTTTTTTGTGCAAGATCGGTGTGATAAAGAAAGTTGCCTAATTAGAGTGCGCGCAGAATCAGTTTGGATCGATATTCAACTTATCGACGCTCGATGGCAGATCGCTTCTCGTGTTTATCAGTTTAACTCATGTGCGGAAGCAAAGTTTTAACCCGTGTGAAAACCGCTTTTAGATAATCGATTTGTTGTTCGTTACCGATGACAAAATGTCAGTCGACGATCATTGCTTGATGCAAAACCGATCCGCACTGCAATATGCATGCAATTTTAAATCTTGTAGTGTGTTATAGTGTAAAGCGAGTAAAACAGAGATAAACACACAAGATTTTTATAGTGGTTCGACAACCAACCCCACGCCCACTCATCCCTATCAAAGACGGACACCAACTAAACCAATCGGCTTAGTTTTAATGTGTTAGTCCAACACAAGACAACATATGATTAAGGAGTTCTCACTCAACCGATCCCGTAAATCAAAACTAGAAACCCTCGCTCGAATTCTTGCAAAACAAACTTAACCTAACTTTTGGGTTCGGTTATAAGATTTGTTGTTGTTCCAACCGAAATCTATCCTAGTACTTGTGTAGCCTAAAAAAACTAGAGGATGAGATTTCTATGCTAAGAACTATGGGATGAACACTTAGAAAATATTCTTGATTTGTGTTCTTCGTATGAAATTGCTATAGCTTGAGCTTGATGATAATTTCCCGCTCTTCACTATGAAGTATGATCCCATGTTTATAGACCTCGAAATCAAATAGCCATTGGAGAGCAATTTGAATTTCAGGCTATATTTGGTAGTTTGCATGCTTGATGTGACGTGCTTCATGAACGGCATGACCGAAAGCATGTATGTTTGTCCTTTCTAGCCGTTTGAGTATTCAGTGCCGAATCCCGCATTGTCAGCTCCGTACGTACGTGTCTCGTTCTCATTGGTTAATAAGTACACTTATTCAATGTTTGTTCTACCAACTAAGGTTGACATTCTTCTTGTCCGATTGACAACGATGATCTCGGTGTGTTGTAAAGTCGCCTCACGTGGATATCTCGATGGCGTATTGAATGACAACTTACAAACAAAATAACAACGTGTACGAAAATACAAAAAATGAATAGTAATTGATGACCCAGTTCGTCAATAATGACTACGTCTGGGGGCATACCAAGCCAGGGATGTTAAATTAAAAGCCTTAAAAGCGCCGAGCACAACATATTCAGTGATTGGCATTCTTTTCTAGTGGGATTATATTATGGGATATATGTGTTTTCTGGGAAATATTTGTCAACCCTCTTTATGATTTTTCAGGGCCTATTTATAGCATTTTGATAAGCAGGTGCTAGTTTAGTAAGCACGAGCTGGTGACTTTATGGCATGCAAGACTTTATGCCAGACGCCACGCGTTTTCCTACCTCATCTCCCAACCGACACCTGTACATACCTGATTGTGAAGTTTTTTACTTATTGTCCAGGTGACTGCGAGTTGAAAGATGATTCGGATGTGTACTTGCTGCTTGTCAGCCATACTTGATTTGGCCGTTTGTTCGCTTTTAAACATATGTCGAACAAAATGCACTTATTCTGCTCGACTTCCACTTGGTCATTTCCTCCGCTTTTCTCGACTTGGCTTAATTATAATGAGCATAACTCCTATGCTTGGCTGGCGAGCACATGCCCAACGAACGGGAATAATATATAATTTAATAATACCTCTGTTCATCCAGATGTATAAGATATTGAATTGCTTTGACCGATCACAACAATACCCCCTAGTCGGGTCACTTTGTGTCAATCATGTGGGCCCGACTGTCCAATATTTTCGGAGAATCTCAAACATTGCTCCAATTTTTGTAACACAAATTTCGAAGCAGACAGTCTTTTGCAAAGATGGAAAGGCTCAGTTTTGCATGCTTCGAGGTTCAAATTATAAAAAGTTATAATCGAACTTTTTCAAACCTTTGAAAAATCAATCACTTCAGAAAACCCCTTAAATACCATTCTCCACCATTTTTTCTTCTTTCTTTCGTCCGCCTCTTTTTCTTTTTCTTCTAACTAAAACCTCAGGCAGGGGTGTATTTTTTTCGACGAGAAATTCCTTCCAGGTAATTACTTCTCTTCTCATTTTAACTCCCACTATGTCTGCTCATTCAAATTCCACCGATTCATTGTTTAATTCTGAAGAATCGAATCACGACGGGTCTTCTTCTTCGTCTTACCGCACGATTACCCGCGGCGGGGGTAATGCTCTGACAGCGGACGCCTCGGGGTCAAAATCTAGATGGCAAATTTGACAACCATTCGCTATCCTTTCATCGGATTCCGATGAGGCCATCAACGAATTAGACCAAGACTTAGCCCGTTCTGATTTTTTAGATTATTCTGACGATGAATATCCCTAATCTCGAATGAATTTTAGGGTTATGGGTAATCGTGATGTCAGTGGGTCCCAATCAATGAGAATTAATGAGCCGAGCAGGAGAGTTAGGGACTAACAGATATTACCTCTTCACGAAGCAGAATATTGAGTTCGGAAAGGATTCAACTCAAGACATTCCTTCCGTCGCCCCTACAAAATCAACATATGTTGAGTATAATGCTCGGTATGACCTCGAATGGCCCGAACAACCTCACCGAATAGGAGTTGAAAACGAGCACCCAGTGAGCAAGATAGCAAGTGTTATCGGTGCAGATATGCTTGGCTAATTGCACTCCAAAAGATGTATTCTTCTGGGATCCCAGTTCTGATGATCGAGCCGATCAGCCTCCTGAAGGTTGTGTTGCTGTAAATATGGATACCATGGAGGCTGGTCTTTGATTTCCCCTACACCCCGCCATTACTCGCTTGCTCGTGGAGTGGAATATTACAATTTACGCTTAATGTCTAATGGGTGGCACATGATTATGAGCTTTTTAACCTTGTTCGGCAAACGAGACTTCAGATACTATCCTCAAAGCAGCCAGAACTTACTCGATTAGTCCATTTGTCTTGACCCAAAGGTGAACATGGATGGTTGTTCATGTTTAACGCAAAGTGTAAGGTCATCGAGGATGTGCCCATTAAGATCACGGATTGGAAAGAGAAATTTTGGTTCGTCGGGGGTGATTGGAAAAGTCCTGCTTCAGGATGTGAACCCAATGCTCGTCTAGACATTCCCACTAATTTTGTAATTTGTCAGAGTAAGTAACTTATTGCTTTATTTTTCTCCGAAGACTGATTTTAACTTGCTTCTTCTATCTCACGACTTCAAGCTGCTACTGACAAAGAAACGAAAGACGGATACTTTAGCAGTATCTGGCAAATCGATCTTGAGCCCTATTCAGAATGCTCAGTAAGGACGTTGAACACCGCGGATCAAAGGAAGAAAGGAGGATTGTACGTGCCCCCTCATCACTTGGTAGCCCTTAACCCAACTGGTATAAACAAGCTTTCCTATTTGACCATATATCATACTTTTGATAATCTATTCTATGACATACTCTTTCTTTTCACATCTCCCCGCCACATTATCTCTCAGAAGATGTCGATGAAAGCACACCAAAATGGCTCGAAAGAGGAAACCCAGCGAAATGGCCAGGATTCAAGCCGAACGGGAAGCACATAAAGCTTTCCGCAGCGAACCAAGCAAACAAAAAAAGGACCACTCGATCTGGCGAGCAAGGACCGAGTGAACTGGCCCCTTCGCCAAAAAGGACCAGGAGGCAATCAGGAGATCATTCTATTAAGGCTCAATGAAGCTCGCCAAACACGCTATTCTAGAACCACCTCTCGAGCCGAAAGCACAACTGTTCCTCCATAAATCTCCCACCGGTAATGATCGACCTTAGCTCGACGAGCCTAACTATACCCTCCACGCTTTAATGATCCAGGCCCCTTCCAGCTCCCGAAGTTCGGGATCCTAACAGCGATCTTACTTAGTCGATCCGCGGGCGTAACAAGTATCTATGTTCGCTTTCACTGCTTTTTGGTATTTATGTTCGCTATGGTCATTCTGCTAGTCTAATGTTAAAATGTTCGATAAGTTCATCACAAGCAGAGAACCCATCTCATCGCTAGACTTGAGGGATTACTTTGCTTCTCCCACCATGAGCAATATCCCAAAATCGCCCGAGACGCAACGCAAGTAAAAGCTCAGGAAACCCCATTCGTCCTCGACGACCGATCCGAAGAAGCAATCAATGGCCCTCAAATGAGAAAAAATGTGATCGGGCCTTATCCATCAAGGTCGCTCACCAGGATTTTGGAAAGTGCTTTTCGCCACAAAGAAGTTTTTAACTCCAAGTACATGCCGCCACGGCTTAGCCATTAGGAGAAGATGGAGGAGTTGAACAAGGCCCGGAGGAAAGTGAATTCCGCCAAGTGGAGATTCATCTGAGAGAAGAGGAAACACGACTAGTCAAGGGGGAGTTGCATCAAGCCCATGAAGTATCAGGCCAAGAACTGGAAGAGCTTCGGAGAATGAAAGAAACCCAAGCACAAAGAAACCATTGAAATCCGAAGCTTAAAACCGCCGTCAACCTTTTCTTACCAAGAAAGCAACACTCGCTAGGGCTCGAAAAACTAAAAATGCACACACCAGAGAAATGTGGAATCGATATCCAACTATTCTTATACATGCACTTGCGTAAGCTTTTCGAGCAACCAGCAAACTCTTTCTTCCGAGCAGATATCCCCTTGAAAATGGCCTTTGAGAAATACATGGTCGATAATCCTCCCGACGCAATTTGCCATTGTTTCGACGCAAGACCTCTCAGAACTTCTCTAAACTTCCAGCTGGAGTGGAAATTGAGGACCCAGTGTCTGATGAAGAAGAGGATCAAGATGATGCCACAGTGGGACATGCTACAGATGAACCTCATCCAGACGAGCAGGTTGAGTAGGTCCAAGATGAACAAGAAAGCAGAGTGCATGAAAGCACGCAGAAGTGGAGGGCATGGCGAGCGAAGTGCACCCGTTGATGAGCCGAGCGGATCTATAGGTGCTCTTAATGGAGACGAGCACGCGAGACAGGAAATGCTCACTCAATCCCTACCACCAACTCCGAATAATGAATTTTTTCCTCAACTTTTTCCTTATGTGTAATTTTTGTCTTCTCCTTCTGAACAACTTTACTATTTTTGTTGCACTGGCTATCTGAACACTTTCCTTCATGTTGACTATGAATGGTTGATTTTGCTTGCTTGGTTCTCTAGTTTATGCCCTTTGTCTTTTGCTGATATTCGAACATGATAAATGCCTAAGTTCATTCCTGAATTCTCTGGTTTTTTGATTGTCTTATTTTGCTGCAATCAAATGGGTTGTCTTATTTAGCTGCAACCCCATGTTTCTTTCGTGGTCGTCTTATGTTAGCTGCGATCACTATTCTGCTCGGGCTGTCTTACTTAGCTACGACCCCGTACCCATTTCTCGCTTTGTTACGGGCATCTATAAGTACGATTTGTTTCGTCAGGCAAACATTAGGTTCTGCTCGTTCATCTTTGTTCGGGCCGTCCGGCTTAGGTGCGACCATTCATAGGCTTTAACTAGAAAAATTTTAACAAATAAAAAAGCTTTGCAACACATTGTTATACTATTACAACTTTTTACATTTGGAAAGACTATTTCTATTACACATAGCTATAAATTTGATTATAGTTTTGCTCGATTCAAAACCTTGTCTTCGAGTTAGGGGGCGACCATCGCCGACATCTTGTTCGAGCTCGTTGTGTAAGGGACCTTTCGGAGAAGAACATGAGTTGTCGACCTCTCGTCCCCAAGCATCGATGTTGACAAGTTTGAGGCGGGCCCTTTGTCTCTATCTTCAAACAACATGCTCAAGAGCAACAGTCAAAGATCGTGGCTTTCTCCCGGACAAGTTGTGATTATGCGATTTCTTTGTGGACGCAGGCATATGGCGGAAGATCTGCCCCGCCGCTTATACCAGTGCGCGGCATATGCCTCTGCCGCACCATTCTATCCCTTTACAAGCATAATTACTTGTCGGGCCAGACGCTGCGGATGCTCGAGCATCGGCGTGCGTGGCGTCGCTTTGTTTTTGCACCGACATCCCACCCCTCGGAGATTTTTGGGGATGCGACGAGTGATCTAATAATGCATAAGCAGTAAAGAATGTGATGTGGCAACCATAACTCTGTCGAGCTATTCGTGCTCGACATGAGCACCCAAACGTGCTCGTAGAGTACGCCTTCAACCCCGAGAAGAATACTTCTCCCGATTCGGATTGGCTTTTCCAAATTGAGACCAAAGTGTCTGCCGGGGTTGGGATACGAGTTTTCTAGCTCGTGCAAAAGCAAATAAAAAAGCATTCGATCGAGTCACCGTGGAAACTACTGACTTCGAGGTTATGAATTACGTCTGGAGGCATACCAAACTAGCCAACTCAACCGAAAGGTTTTTCCCTCAACATATCATAGAAAACCTTTCCTTTCTATTATTTTTTCTCTCTTTTGATGTCTTTTTTCAATGTCTTTTTTCTCGCCATCCACAGCCTATTTATACAAAGCATTAACATGAGCCGGTATAACTAGTTGATGTTAGCCCCCCTCAAATTATAACCCCAAGTTGACACCGCCTCATTGTGCCACCTCTAACCGTGAAAATGACACGCACCCTATTATGTTGCCACTCATTCTTATCATGATGTGACATGTAATCTCTAACCTCGATAAAACGGAAAACATTTTTTCAGAAGATTTAGCTCTGGTGCCTCTTGTTCATTTTTTTTTTCGGTCATTGTGCTCGTCTCAAACGAAGCATACGCTGATGGTCGCTTCGACTTGCTTTTTGATCGTAGATGAACACAAGCTCACCTTCTAACCTTTTTATCGATAATATTTTTTTCAAATTTGACGCTGTTCCACGAATAGGACAATGGGACTCCACTCAAATCTTCCAAATCATACCCCATTCAATAAACGCCCAACACCCGGAATGGTCCTTCCCATGCTTTCGTAACACACCACCGATAATTTCGTTGTTCGCTTCTTAAAATGAGCTCGCTTAATTTTAAACTCAAGGGTACGAACCTTGGAATTATAAAACTTTTTCCGACCTTTTGTCAGTATATAGCATTCTTGAAATCGGCCTCTAATCGCCTTTCTTCCAATAGATCCGCATTTAAAGTAAGTGCTTAATCGTTGGTGTGTTCGGGCCAAGCACATAGTCAGGTGGCTCATAATTTCCACCTCTCTTTGGGATATGACCTCCGGTACAAAATGTCACGGCAAAAGGGGTTTTCGCCGTTAATGTTCAAGGTAGTACAATATGCTCATAAGATTTTCGCAACTCTTCACCCATATCCCTCTTTGAATTATCAAGTTTAGCCTTCGGTATGCTTGATAATTTTATTAAACTTCGATTGCTCGCTTGATAGGGATAATATTGAGTAGAATGATGTTTCTTTATTCTAATGAGCACAATTACGAAACTCACTTCCATCGAATCTTTTTAGATTTATCCGTCACTAATGACCGAGGAAGCCCAAAACAACAAATGATATTTTTTCAAACAAAAATTCACATTCTTTGCTCGGTGGCCTTTTACGATGGCTTCAAATTTTCGCCCATTTAGTGTAATAGTCAACAAATGACCACAATTTTCACCTCCGACGTGCTCTTTTAGGAAATGGGCCAATCAAATCGATCCCCACTTAGCAAATGTATTACCGGTCGTATACGCACTATTAGTTCTTCAGTGGGGGCTATGAATAAGTTGGAGCATATATTTGACATTTATGACACGAGCGCATAAGCGAATGAATCCTTTTTTAGCACAATAATAATACCTTGTCCGATTGTTTTATATGCCAAGACCTGTCCACATGTATGATTTCCACATACCCCCCACATGAACTGCCGAGAACCACGTGACTTCCCTGGAGGGATAAGACTGCAACAATAAGGAAGAGAAAACTTTTTGTACAAATGCTCACCTATAATAGTGTAATCGAGCTTATGTTGAATCCGAGACGTAGCTTGTGCCTTACTTTCGTAGAATACTACGTCAAGGTAATTTAAAATTAGGGTCATCCAAGTTTCTTGTCTTCGATGTATGGGCTTAATCGAACTTGGCGATGGCGCAGCGTGTTGGATTTGCCCACAATGTCCGCTATGCTCGCTAATTTCCATTGTTGCCAAACCAGCCAAAGCATCAAGAAATGAGTTGTCCAATAAAAGGTAATTGCTCGATATAGACTTGTTGAAATTGCTCAAGAAGTTTCTTCGCTACCGCTTGGTATCAGATTATCCGCGTCATCGCTTCATATTCGCCCAAGATTGGTATACAATAATGCGGGAGTCGCCAGATATCATCAATTTTTGATTCCCATCGTCATAGCCATTTGTAAACCCACGATCAAAGCCAGATTCGCTTTTCATTGTTGGTGGGGAAATCAAATGAATGGCTATTGTAAAAGTTTAATGTCAATGAGAACCACGCCCGCCTCCGGCCTCGAACTTGTAGATGAACCATCTATGTACATATGCCAATGTTGATCGATAATTTTCTAGGAAATGTGGATATGTCAACTCAACCATGAAATCGCCCATTGCTTGACCTTTAGTTATTGTACGACGCTTAACGAATATCGAATCGCCTAACTTCACCGCCCATTTGAGTAACCGCCCGATGTATCCGGGTCGGTGAAGAACTTGTCGATCGAAAAGTTAGTTACTCTCGGTAATGGTCGAAAAAAATATGGTAGAATTTTGCTAACACTCATAACGAAAAGTATATTTAGTTTCTCCAATGGGGCGCATCAAGCCTCGGCCTCCTTAAGTACTCGCTTATAATAAATAAAATGTGAAAACGTTGCCCCCTCGAATCGAATGAGCACAACACTGATTGCATGCTCTGAAGCAGCTAGGTATAAGTAAAGTTGCTCGCCTGGAACCGGTTTGGACAACGTTTGAGTATTTGCCAAATAATGTTTTAATGACTCAAGCGCACTTTGGAAATGTTATGTCCACTGGAATCTCCCCTTTCTTTAAAGCATCAAAGAAAGTCTTACATTTATCTCCTATACAGAGATAAATTGATTCACTGAAGCCAAACGTCTTAACTTTTGAACTTTTTACATTTCTAGGTGCTTGCATGTCGGAGCATAGCTAGAATCTTTGACGGGTTCGCCGACCGATCCTCATCAATGACCATATGTCCGAGAAACTTTTCTGCACGAACCCAAACCGCACTTCTTCGGGTTCAACTTCATGTTATATGCGCTGAGGATATCAAACGTCTGTGCTAGATGTGTGAGATGGTCTTCTTTGTGCTCGCTTTTGACCACAATGTCATCGATGTATATCTTAATCATCCACCCTATGTGTTCATCGAACATCTTGTTTACCAGCCTTTGATATGTAGCTCCAAAGATTCTTCAAAATTCAAAAAAGGCATACGCTTTCCAACAATACATATTTTTTTCCGTTGTAAAATGAGGTACTTTCTTGATAAAATCGTGATGCGTGGGAATTTGATGATACCCAAAAAAAAAAGCGTCATAAAAGTCATTAGCCATGTCCGCAAAGTCTTATCAACCAAGTAATCAATATGCGGTACAGGAAAATTATCTTTGGGACATGCCTTATTTAGATCAGTAAAATCGATGAACAACCTCCAGGTTCCATTCGATTTTTGGACGAGCATAGGGTTTGCTAGCCATCAGGGCATTTGACTTCAATAAAGCTTATTGCTTCCAGCGGTTTTGACCTGACCACTTCCAAAGTCGCGATTCTCCGGACCAAATTTTCTCTGTCTCTGAATTATTGGGACTTGTGTTTGGTTGATGTTGAGGTGGTGGCATGCATGCTTAGGATCAATGCCAACCATGTCCTCATGTGACCAAGCGAACACATCAAATTTGCTCGAAGGTATGAGATTATTTCGTTTCAAAGTGGTTCCGGGAGTTCTGAACCAAGGAAATTTTCTAAATCCGCCTGACTGGGTCGGCCATGATGGACTCCAAATTGCCGATAGGTTTTCATTATATTTTTTTTGTTTCCACCTAGGATCTATGTTTAATCCCTGGCGTTCATCTTCGACCTCCATAGGATCGAAACCTATGCGAGGTTCTAAATCCGGCAATTCACGAGCAAACTGTTCATTGGATGGGTCTATGTTCATTGGATCTGAAGCTTGTATGGTCGTTCCAGGTTCTGTGCTCATTTGGGAAGGTATGCTCGCCTGGGGTAGTGTGTTAAATCGTCTGAGGCAATGCGCTGGCCTGATGGCTTGAGCCTCCGATCTCCCATTTTCGTTCCATCATGTTGACAATGCTTTGCTTTTAAAGCACGCATGACAACAATCAATCTCGTGCTTTTTTCTGGTCACCCTTCACGCTGCCCGTTCCTTCAAGTGTTGGAAATTTTACACAATAGTAATAGGTTGAACTTGCTGCTTTGAATTCCTGAATAAATGGGCAACCTAGGAACCCCGTTATAAGTGGATGGAGCATCGACGATTACAAAATCTAGCATTCTAGTTCATCGGATCTCCGGATTACTAGTTGACTCTAACTCGACTCCTAACCTGATCATACCATATGGCCAGGTTATACTTCCCTAAACCCATAATGGTGTGATCACAAGGTTCGACATACCGCTTAAATTACCGAATTTGCTTCTCCATCACAGAAAGTTGTCGACATTTAACAAAATGTTCGTGATACGCCCGGTGTCCACCAAGAGTCGATGTACCTTCAACCCCAAAAGTCGAAGCACTAATGGTAAGGGAATCATCAGGGGAGGATAATACCATCGAGATTGTCGTCCCAAAACATGATTTGGCGAGATGGTGGTATTTGGGCCAATGTGCTCGCTTTTACATTCAATTGATGTACGCTTTTGCATGGCGCCAGATTCCATCTTTTTTTTTTCCATTCTATAACGTCGGATCTTATCAGATCCACCCATCGCCCAAAATCATGATCATATTAATCTTCGCTCTCGACCGCTCGCTGTAGAGGGTCCTTTCTTTCGACACATCCAGCTTTCTTTAAACTCCCTTGATCACCGGCCGATAGCTCATCTTCTTTACGCTTTCCCTTTCGTTTCCCCGACTTTTCACTTCGAATCGTCACGGTTTTTTTAGGAATGGAGTAAGGCGGTCTTCTTCATATAATTTCCAATAACTATTTAAGTAAATCACGCATAATCCTCAAGATATGCCCGATATATTCGTGATATGAACAAAACTTAGAAGCATTAAGACGGCTTTTTATCTTCGTGATTTTCGGGCTTTTCCAACATATCCCGATCTTTAATCTGACTGCATAATCATTTTCTTTGAAACACCTAAAAATATCTTGGAGAGCATGCGCCTTCTACTTCCTTCTTCAAAAGGTTTAAAAAGATCCACGGAGGCTTATATCCCCTTCACTTGTTGCTTTCTTACCAAATGACCACTTTTTTCGTTGCAACCTCCCCGTCCTAAACGTGATTGGGTGAGCATTTCATGCATAGATATAATTTTTTGTCATTTCTCAAGTCAAGATACGTGTTCTACAATCTTGATGCATGGCCTTCCACATATCTCAATTCAATGTCAAGCCACACACCACGGTGAGGATTTTAGCATCCTCTTTGCAAGTGAGTCCGTCTGCACAAGCATTTATCAAACCTCTCTACATATGCTCTATTTGACTTTCCTTTTAGTTGGGAAAAATGTGTCAATCGCTATTTTGGCGCCGAAAGCAAGCACACATTGACGAGAAATGGGATTCGAACTGCTCCAATTATGTGAAAGAGGTGATCAAGCAGCGGTAGATTTGAAACCAATCGGTGCCCGATCTCCCCAATGTCATGGGAAATGTTATCGAAAGGGGCATCAGTGGCGCCCATCGCTATCATATAGTCCAAAACTTACCGAGATGGACATGGATCCGATTCAAAGATCGAATGATGTATGGGTGGTCTATTTTCGAAGATCATCATTTGTCATAATCGCGGGGAGCAAGTCATGTAACATGGGATTGTGCCCGCTTGGGGAGCCCTTTTGTGGTGGCCAAATCGGCCTGCAAACATTCTATGGCCTTTTGCATTTCTACAAATCGGAACTTATGTAACGAGCGGGTCGGGTTCCATCGCGAGGACCATGTTGGTCATGCTCACGATGTGACAGTCCCCCCTTCCCTGTAAGCTCGGTGCTACCCAATCGATGATGGATGGACAACTTAGTTGCAATGGACTTTTCTGGAATATGTGGCCTTTGTGGGTGTGATTGATCGAGGGAGGATCAGACAAGCATCGTGGTTACCAGTTGTCTTTGTCGGATCCTGCCGCTTATGATCGCTAATCCGTTCTTTCGCCACCACCTCAATCGCTCAAATGTTGACTCGCCCTGAGACCTTTTGGCTGATCGCCCGACAAGGTTTTTCGCTTTTTTTCTCCCGCTTCGGGTGGCTTTTTTATACCGTCATTATCTAAAGTGTGTGAGCATCGATCATCTTCCTCCTCGATTTTCAATTTAGCTAATTCTTTTTCACTCTATTCTCCGGTGTTCTCAACAAGAATGTGATCGCCGTGGTAGCAAAGAGGGATCGCTGGTTATATCTTCGAGACTAATAGTCTCCACCGCTCGATTTTCTCGAGGTCGCGGCTGAACCTCCTCGTGAATATGCGGGCGGATTTGTCCTGACCCTTCTATCTGAGTATTTCCTGAATGAGGCATTATATTTTTTTTTTCATCGGTTCTTTGAGAAAATGTTTTTGATTTGTTATGGGTATGCTTGCATCCACCTCCTTCTAGCGCCTAATTGTTGCAAGTCGCCTCACACGGGATATCGATGTGGTATATTGAATGACAACTTACAAACAAAATAACGGTACTAAATTACAAAAATGAACAAGAATCGATGACCCGTCATTAATAATGATTACTAAATGGGGCATACCAAGCGAGGATGTTAAATTAAAAACCTTAAAAAGCCGAGAGCACAACATATTCGTGGATCGGCCTTTTTTTTCTCGTGGATTATATTATGGGATATATATGTTTTCGGGAAATATTTGTCAACCCTCTTTATGATTTTTTTTGAGCCTATTTATAAGCATTTTGATAAGCATGTGTTGGTTTAAGAAGCTAATGAAGTTTGGTGACTTTACGGCATGCAAGACTTTATGTGGTATCGCCACGTTTTCATCTCCCCCCCGACCGACACGCATATACTTGATTGTGAAGTTTTTACTTGTTGTCCGGTGTTGGGAGTTGAAAGATGATCTTGATGTGTACTTGCCTTTGTCACCATACTTAATTTGGTTGTTTGTTCGCTTAAAAACATATGTCAAACAAAATGCCCTTTATTCCTTTCGACTTCCACTTGGTAATTTCTCCGTCCGCTTTCCTTGACTTTGCGACCATAGTGAGCATAACTCCTATGTCATTTAAGAGCACATGCCAAATAATGCGAATAATATATAATTTAATAATAATCTGCTCATCCAAATTGCATTTGAGATATTGAATTTCTTCGACCGATCACAACATGGTGCAACATCGGTTGACACCGGTGTGGTGACTGACCGACGAAAAACCGATCACTACCGGACAGAGTCTTCTAATGCAAGTTGTCTTAGCTCAACTAGCAGACTAGACCGATATAGTCTTTCCTCGGGTCTTGTTCTTCTGGTAGTCATCTGATCTTCAGGTCTTCTAATTCTTCAGCTTCATGTCTTCACCTGATCATCTAACTATCTGATCTTCTAACCTGACTTGTCTTCTGATCATCTGACCTGACTTGTACATATTGAGTTCCCCCTCAATATGCGACCTATCTTTTACATCAGCTGTCTATACAACTCAGCTGGCCATCCTATTCTGATTCTAAGTCATCGATACCAATGTGTCCGACCGGTCCTATTACAAACCAATTTTTGGAACTTTCATCAAAACTAACTATAAATTTTCCAACACTCCAAATAATATTGAGCTCGTGTTTTGCTTCCAAAATCCACAATTTTCCTACAAAGATAGCAAAACAAAAATCTTTCTCATTTCAAGTGCAATTAGTCCAAATTGAGCAATAAAAGCATGAAATTGGGTCAAGATTGAGCAAGAAAAGACATAAATCTCCAAGTAAAATCACCACTAATCAACCACCCAAACTTAAAGATTTGCTTGTCCCCAAGCAAAGAAAGAGAAAAACTATAGGGTGATTGCTTGAGATACAAATAGTGATCCAAGTTCAAGTTCAAACCAAGACAACCTCTCAAAGAACCACATTGCCAATCAAACTCTTCACCACTTCAAGCCAAATGTTATCAAAATGCAACTCGATCAAATGCACTCATTCATCATTCTCACGGGTAGTGTTTCTCTCATCCTCAAGTGTATAAGGTCATGCATCACTCCATTGTCAATCCACACAAATGAACGACCATAAGCTTGCCCTTGATCTCAATTCTCTACCATCTACTTAAGTATCATCATCTAATAAAATAGATCTTTGCAAGGTTGTAATGTCGGGCTCTTTTGGATGGGTAGGGTGTGTATGGGATAAGTGACATCATTCAACTTTGTGGAGCTCAAGAGTTGGTACTAAAGATTCACAATTTTTCCACACTCTCATCTTCAACTTCATGTTTTCTTAAAGTCTTTCAATGAACTCTTACCCACACCCAACACCTATCTTCACCAAGTTTACTACCTCACACTTTTTATTTTCCGCTGGTTTTGGAAAACTTTGTTCATCTTTTTTTTGCTTTTTTTTTTTAAACCCTTGGAAAGAACTTTTTTTTTTTTTTTTTCTTTTTCTTTTTTTTTTTTTTTGTATTCTATCTTTCACACTAGGCAACTTTTTCTTTTTACCCATATTTTTTTTCATTCATTCCTCCCATTCTAGAGTGTAGTACTCATTCTCTCACTTTGCTTCACATTCATTCCTCCCCTAGATGCCTTCACTTAAGCTCCCCTAACTTGACCAAGGATCAAATGGGCTTATTTAAAACAATGGGTATTTCTTTACATGATGTGGCTTGTCAAGAAAATGGATTACATGGCTCAAACGGGCTAACTATGAAATTATTTTTTTGGGTAGGATCATATATGGCCAGGCTTGACTTCATTGAACAACAAAATGCCTCTTATCCTCTTAGGCGATTCCTCCTAAGTCAAGTTTCAAACAAGTTAAAAGCAAGTTCTAGCACTCACAAGTGTAAACGACACTCAAAAAAGGTAAAAAAATGCAATCATTTCAAACAATCAATTAAAATAGACTCAAAAGCTCACAGTTTTTGGTAACAATGAATGAGTATGCTTTTCCAAATTCCACTCAATCAAATTCAACAATCACATTAATGAATCCTTCTCAAGACAATATAACAACAATTCAAGGAAAGCATCATCATCCATCAAAACTCAAACAAGTACCAAAATTCAATCACAAACAATCAATCACCATACAATCATCACAAATCATCAAATCAATAACCCAAATATAAAGCATAAGTGCATTGGTGCAATTAGATTTGTGAAAACGAACAAACCCCCTTAAAGTTTTTTCATTTTCATGGAATTAAAAGTTTGGAAAATGGTGAAAGAAAGAATATGCACCAAGCACCATGAACCTCATCACAATACAACCTCAACTAGTAGCAAGTATACTAAAAACGAGAGCCCATCAAAGAAAATTCATGTACATGTATTTTTTCACCATTAAGCTCAAAAATATGCCATAAAGGTGAACTCACCAAAAACTCAAACGGGGTAGAGCAGGTGCAAAAAAAAACGATAAGAAAATTCACACTTCCCCAAACTTAGACTTTGCAAAAGCAAATCTAAGTTCGTGGAAAAGTCTTTGACCCTAAAGTGACCTTGAAAGTACACATCTTCCTTTAAAGCTCGATAATCCACCAAGCCTCAAACACACTCTAATTCCATCACCTACAAAAATAACACTAGACAAAACACTATCAAACTAACACACAAACACATAAAAGCGGTAAAAATGGATTGCCTCCCATTTAGCAGCCAGGGTTTAACGCCCTTTTTTGGGATGGAGCTTAAAAGTCGCTCAACTTTATTCAAGAACATCGACACCAACGCTCCCAACTTGGGATGTGGAAAGGTAATGCTTGACCCGGTGACCATTGACCATGAATTGGTCACCCTTTTCATTCTTCAATTCCATGTAACCACTTTGAAAGACATTGGTCACCTCAAGCGGACCACTCCAACGAGATTTAAACTTCAGGGAAAGAGTTTCAACCAGAATTGAAAAGTAGCACCTTATCTCCAACCTTAAACTCCTTCTTCTTAATCCTTTTCGTCGCTTTTCAACGCTTCGTCTTCTCTTTGAAAATTTGGGAGCTCTCATATGCATTCTCCAAACTCTCTAGCTCGTGAAGTTGAAGCAACCGATTTTCCCCGCTTTTCGCCATCCATGTTCAATTGTTTAGCCGCCCATAAGCTTTGTGCTCTAGCTCCACCGAAGATGGCACGATTTTTCCAAAAATGAGTTGGCACGGAGACATGTCCAATGGAGTTTTGTAAGTCGCTCAAGAGGCCCACAAGACATCATCAAGGTGAATTGCCCATTCTTTCCTAATCAATTCACCGTCTTCTCCAAGATGTGTTTGATTTGACGATTTGAAACCTCCGCCAATCCGTTTTGTTTTGTGGGTGATATCGGTTGCGACCTTAACCCCATACTTCCCAAGCAACTATTCCATGGCACGATTGACAAAGTGGGTCCGCCCATCACTTATCAATGCCCTCACACTGAATCGGGTGAACACATTCTTCTTGATGAATTGAATAACGGTCTTCTTGATCATTGAACTTGATAGGAATAACCTCAACCCATTTTGACACATAATCCACCCCCCACAAGGATATAGATGAATCCAAATGAAGGAGGAAACGGTCCCATGAAATCAATCCCCCAAACATAAAAAATCTCTACCTCCAAGAAAATGTTCAAAGGCATTTCATCTCTTTTAGTTATTGTTCCCATCCTTTGGCATTGATCACATTTTTGAACGAACTCTTCGCTATCTTTGAAAATCATGGGCCAATAGAGGTTTCGATTGTAGAACTTTCATTCCGTCTTCGATGCTCAAAAAATGACCCCCACATGGTAAAGAGTGACAATGGGTCAAGATTTCCTCAACTTCTTCTTTTTGGAACACACTTCATAATGATAAAATCTTGACCTCTTGTAGAGCTTTGGATCGCGTACCAAATGAAACTCTTCACATCTTGGAGAAATTTCTTTTTGGCATGTGAAGGAATTTCATTGGGAAGCTTTCCACAAGCCAAATAGTTAGCAAAATCCGTGATACAAAGGTTCTTTTACCTCAATTCGCATCACCGAAATCCTCTCAACTTCTTCAACGAGCTCCTCCAACTTCAAAAGCATCTCATCGGTAATTCTCCTTCACTTGGTGTAATGCTCCACAAAAATCCTTGTCCCTCTCTAACCTTGAAAGGTGATCGTACTATCACGCTTTTAGTCCCTTCTAGTCCCAAATCTCTATATCAAATTCTTGAAGGAGAAGCACCCATCGGATCAACCTTGGCTTTACATCCTTTCTTGGCCATAAGGATGCAATGCCACGTGGTCGTGTACACAATAGTTTTTCCCCCTACAAGGTAGAGGCGAAACTTATCAAACGCATGACTACGGCCAATAGCTCCTTCTCCGTTAGGTGTAATTGCTTAAGCCGGGGTTGAAGGTTTTCGATGCATAATAGATTCCCTAAAATTTCATCTCCGACTTGCCCATGCACCACCCCCCATTGTATAATCACCGTGTCACACATGAGATTAACGGTTTGTATGCCAATTTAAATTTGGAGTCCACCAAAAATCGGTCAGGGCTATAAGGCTTCCTTACAATGCTAAGAATGCTTCAAGACAATCATTAGTAGCACAAATTGGACATCCTTTTTCAAGTAGATGAGAGATGGGCTTTGAGAGTTTAGAATATCTTTTTTATAAACCTTCTATGTAACCCGACATACCCCAAGAAGTTTAACAGATGCTTTTTCATTAGAAGGTGGAGAGTTTCTCAATCGCCACCACTTTTGCTCGATCTACTTGAAGCCCTTGAAGAAAACATGGTGACCAGTACTATCCCGTCCCTCTTAACCATGAAGCAACAATTTTTCCAATTATGACAAGGTTAGTCTCTTGGCACCTTGTTGAAGACGCAGTTCAAGGTTAAAAGACACTTATCAAACGATTCACCAATAATCGTAAAAAATCATCCATAAACACCCATTACGCTTAATCAATCAAACCATGGAAGATCGACATCACGCACCTTTGAAACGTAGCGAGCATTGCACAACCCAAAGGGCATGCGCTCTCACACATATATTCAGGAACAAGTGAATGTTGATATTACATTTGTCTCGTAAGGCAAACATAATTTAATTAGACGAAGTACCCATCAAGAAAGCGTTAAATAAAATTGAATCCCCCCAAGCCTATCGAGCATTTGATCAATGAAGGAAAGGAAAAAGTGATCTTTGAATGTAGTTGTTCAATTCCTTATAGTCTACACACACTTTCCACCCAGAAAGGCCACACGTGTAGCTATCACCTCATCATTATCAGTTTGATAACCGTCATTCCCCCTTTCTAGAAACCACGAGGAGTCGTGACACCCAAGGACTATCCTAAATTGGGTAAATCATACCAAAGATCAAGAAATTTTATGACCTCTTTCCTAATCACCTCTTGTATTATCGGGGTTCACCCAAATTTGGTGTTGGACAATTGGTTTACTATCCTGCTCTCTTTTATCCTATGCATGCACAAGGAGGGATTGATTCCCTGATATCATCAATTGTCCACAATAATGGGACTTGTCTTCTGAAGCACCCCCAACATTTTTTAACTCACACTAATTGAGAAAGGAATAAACGATTACGAAAAACTTTTCACCATCCTCAAGATATGCATCGTGAGATGCTCGAGGCAATGACTTTTAACCGTGTTTCTTCTCCTCCTTCGGTAGGATCCCTTAATGGCAAGCTTGAGATCTTTTTTCTTCTCCACACTTCATTGACTTGATCCACTTCAAGCATCTTTTGCAATCATCATCCTCAAAGGAGTTTTCATCATTCTCAAAAGAGTGCATTGTAGTAGCCATTAACAAAGTATGGATCAAAGGATTTCGAATTACATTTTGAACACAATTTTGAATACATCGGCCGCTTTGGGTCCTCCTTTAAATGACGCTTCACGGTTTGTTCAGAGTAAAAATGAGCCCTCATCATCGAGCTTCAAAGTCGCCCCTACCCGTATACATGTCCACAATCGCCTCTTCATGTAGCTAGAAATGGTCTTCCCAAGATCAAAGGAATTTTCAACGTCCTCTTCCATCTCTAGCACCAATAAAATCTACCGAAAAACACAAATTTATTGATTTTACGGAACAAATCTTCCACAATACCATCCGGTAGGTGGATAGAACGATTCCGCCAATTGCAATGTCATGGATGTAGGTTTGAGCTCACCTATTTTCAAATGATCAGTAAATAGACCTTGGCATAAGATTGATGCTCACCCTAACGTCACATAAACATTCCTCTTCTCCGTGGTTGCTTGCTCAAACAACAAGTGATGCTCCGGGATCTTTGATTTTGCAAGTTCCTTTGTAGTAGATCCTACACTCACTTGTTAAACTTTATCATCTCACCTTTTGTAGCCTTCCTTCTTTGTGACTAACTCTTTAAGAAACTTTACATAGAGGATGACATTTCACCGATTGCCTCCAAGAAAGACGTTCAAGGTCACTTTCGAAAAATTTCTAAGAATTTGGCAAACTTATCATCTACCTTCTTCTTCATGAAACGTTGAGGAAAAGGTGGTGGAATGGGGTTTAGGAATTCCTCTTCCATCACACTCCAACCTTCGTTTTTCTCCTTAACTCGTTAGCCTTCTTCCATTTAGAACTCTTCTCCTCAACACCTTCCTTCTCAACACAAGTATCCTCAACAACAATCTCCTCCTCCTTATCTTTCTTTTCAACCTCATCATCCTCCATAGGCATGCTCGCCCATCATACCCTCGTACCACTCCTCAATTCAATGGTCTTACAATGTTCTCTGGATTCACCTCCCGTGGTGGAGGGGAACTTCCCCTTTATCATTCCCTTGGCTCGAGGGACGCCACTCGCCTCTAGTTGGAATTCCAAGTTCTTCAATTGGCTCTAGAGAGATGTAATAGCATTTGGAATATTTCGAGGTTCTTCAAGTCTTCTTCAATCTTATTAAACCGTTGATTCGACTTTTGAGTTTGTTGGTTTGAAAGATTGATGAGGTTGCCAGACTATCTTCAAAGTGGGTCTTCCTTCATTATTTGGGGCATCGCGGCCCGGATCAAATCCGATGGTAGAGTTAGGGCGTTTCGGGTTTGAGTATGAAATTTTTCTATGTTTCCGGAGATTTTTGGTTGTA